>NW_026467794.1:0-12893 GCF_026875155.1 Cherax quadricarinatus
GGTTGTCCACGTCTTCCATTGTCTAGGAAACGCACACTGGTAACTATGTTCAACATGATTCGTCTTTTTTGTTCACAATGTATCACAAGAGAAGCTAAATCACACCTCTCTTATGTTTATCGGTGTTCTGCAGACACTTTATTCACACTAACGCACAGATCATGTTCTTTGTTGGTTATCCTGGCGTCAGTGTGTCTCTCTCTAGAGTCAAAAGTAATCTGCCAGACGCTACAGGGCTCCATCCCGTCACTGGCCCCAGCACAAAAAAAAAAACAACGCTGACCTAGTACCTTGCATCCTTGTCAACTCCTCGATGAAGCAAAGCAGAATGTTTATTTCTTGCTGTCTTAATCATAGACAACAATGTACACTTATCTTTACTATGGTAATAAAGTGGGAGCAGGATTTTCCTTAATTGTCCTGCTAAGTAAGAGATGTACTGTCTCTTATAAAAATACACGTTGCAACACCCCTGAAAGGAGCAGAGGTCACTTGATCACGCATAGCATCTGTGATCAATTACTCACTCTAGCAGTAAACAAGACGCTCGCCCCTTCTGAGTGGCCCCTCAGGGCTGAGAGGGCTGAAGGGGGCTGATACCCCCCCTCCTGGAGAAAATTTCTCCACAGTGGGGAACCGAGGAGATGGAGAATTTCGAAAAACCCCATAGGGGGAGAATCCAAAAACTTGTATTATCGAGAAAAATTTGAGGTGGGGGGTGGGTGAAAGTGGGAGGGGCAATCAAAAAACTTGATCCGAGGAGATCATAAGAATTTCGAAACCCCCATAGGGGGGAACCCAAAAACTTGATCATCGAGAAATTTTTTGGGATTGGGGGTGAAAGTGGGAGGGGGAACCTTAAAAATTTGATCCAAGGAGATGGAGATTTTTGATTTCGAGAAATTTTGGGATGGGGGTGAAAGTGAGAGGGGAACCTTAAAAACTTGATCTGAGGAGATGGAGAATTTCGAAAACCCCATAGGGGGGAATCCAAAAAAACTTGATCTGAGGAGATGGAGAGCACAAGAAAATGAAATTCAAAAAAAAATCGAAAAAAATCGGAAAAAAATTCAAGCGCGGGGGGCGATCCAGACGACGCTGCAGAAGGTGCAGCAGAAGGCGCGGGCGGGGGGTCGCGAAGGGCGCGGGCGGGCACGCAGGCGGGCGCGCGCGGGGGTCGCGAAGGGCGCGGGCGTGCGGGCGGGCACGCGGGCGGGCGCGTTCGGGGGTCGCGAAGGGCGCGGGCGGGCGCGCGGGCGGGCGCGAAGGGGGGGGTCGTGGGGGGCGGTATTGGTTGGGGGGGGCCCAAAGGGGGGGGGGTAGTCTCGAGGGCGAGGTCATGGTCAAAACCGGAAGTAACACCTAGGTGTGAAAGGGGGGACCCACTGCTGGTCCTAACCGGAAGGGTGCGCTCAGTGGAAGGGCCCAAACCCGGGAAAGGGGGCCTCAGTGGAAAAAACGACTACTTATATATATATATATATATATTAAAAATATATAAATATATAATATATATATATATATAATATAATTTTATGTCGTGCCGAATATTAAAACTGGGCAATTAAACAAAACTCATTAAAATTAAGTCCTTTCCCGAAATTTTTAAAAGATTCTTTCTAATTGACCAGTTTTACATTTTCGGGACGACATATAATATTATATATAATATTAATATAATTATAGGTATTGGGATAAATTTAAAAAATTTTTAAAAATAAAAATATCGATTTTTTTACTGAGCGCACCCTTCCGGGCTAGGACCGCACCGGAGTCTCCCCTTTTTCCCCCTAGGTGTTACTTCCGGTTTTTACCATGACCTTGCCCTCGAACTACCTCACCCTTTACCCCCCCAACCAAAACCCCCCACCCACGACCCCCCCCCCCTTCGCGCCCGCCCGCCGCCCCGCCGCACGCCCGCGCCCCCTTTGCGACCCCCCCGCGCGCCCGCCTCGCCCCGCCCGCGCCCTTCGCGACCCCCCGCCCCGCCTTCTGCTGACCCTTCTGCAGCGTCGTCTGGGTCGCCCCCGCGCCTTTGAATTTTTTTCCGATTTTTTCGAATTTTTTTTGAATTTCATTTTTTGTGCCCCATCTCCTCGGGTCAAGTTTTTTTGGATTCCCCCTTGGGTTTTTGAAATTTTCCATCCCTCGGGTCAAGTTTTTAAGGTTCCCCCTCTCAATTTCACCCCCTCCCAAAATTTCTCGAAAACAAAGTCTCCACCTCCTTGATCAAATTTTTTAAAGGGTTCCCCCCCCCACTTTCACCCCCCAATCCCAAAAATTTCTCGATGATACAAGTTTTTGGGTTCCCCCCCATGGGGGTTTCCCAATTCTTAGATCTCCTCGGGCAAGTTTTTTGATTGCCCCCCCCACTTTCACCCACCCCCCACCTCAAAATTTTTTTCGATAATACAATTTTTGATTCTCCCCAAAGGGTTTTTCGAAATTTCCATCTCCTCGTTCCCCACCCCCACCCCCTTTTTACAACCCCCCCCATCCCAAATTTTTTTTTTTTTTTGTTTTTAGAACAAAGACCTCTACTTCCTTGGGTCAATTTTTTTTATTGCCCCTCCCACTTTCCCCCCCCACCCCAAATTTTCTCGATAATACCATGACTCCATCTCCTTAGATCAAGTTTTTTGGATCCTCCCTATGGGGTTTTCGAAATTCTCCATCTCCTTGGATCAAGATTTTTTGGATTGTCCCTCCTTCCACCCAACCCCCAATCCCAAAAATTTCTCAATATTACCAAGTTTTTGGATTCCCCCCTATGGGGGTTTCGAAATTCTCCAATTCCTTGGATCAAGGTTTTTTGGATTCCCCCCTCTGGGGGTAAGCATTCAAATGAACTCCTCCTATGGGGCATGGTGCTCTCTCTTACTACAGGTCTAAACAAGTGTGACGTCAGTATTCCTCTCATTAATGTGTTTACTCGACGGTCAGTGACGTCACGCGATGACCCCCACACACACAGGCTGAATCATGACGACCCTTTTAGTTCATTAAAGTTAATAAGGGGATATAGTACCTACATCATAGGGAAAAAAATTTTCACTCTTAAAACCCCGGGTTTAAAATCCAAATAATTTCACATTTTTTTTTTTCGCTAATACCCACAATTTCTTTACAACACAAGTCTAGACATTTTTCATCTCAGGTCACTCCCCACGAAGTAACCTCCCAAATCCCCACACTCCCCAAACCCTCACACTCCAACTATTACAAAAAAAGAAATTTTTTTTTAAATGAAGATGTTAAGATTTACTCCTTTTGTAATAAAGAGTTCGGGATACAAAATACACACATTAATATAAATTAATCTTTAAATATATAAAAATCAACTATCTTTGGCCCTAGAGGTATTTGAACTATGATATAATAAAAATATGTACATGTTACTATAATAAATTATAATCAGCATTTTACTAAAATAAATTAATAACCCTACACAGGGTACAACTCTTGACACTACTGTCACTATATATATATATCTCTATGCTAAAACAATAAATTATAAAATAACATTTTTATAAAAAATAAATTACAATCAACTGCCTCTCACGACACGAAGTCAGTCACAACGACACTTTTTCAGTTACACTACAAACCAGTCCATCTCAGTGTCCCACGACACCCTTTTCATCTCAGTGTTCCACTACGGTCCTATGCATATCTCAGTTTTTCCACTCCATCGTACGTCCCTCAGTGTCACACTACGGTCCTGGCCCAGTTCAGTGTAACACTCCAACCTTTTCTTCATGTAATGTCCCACTAAACAGCATCTAAACGACTTGGGCCCCAGTTGATCAACGTAGACGGTGAGTCCACAGACATCACCGGTAGTCCAGAAAATTTCCTCTCCAAAGGCGGTTGACACACACGCTAGCCGAACACCATGCTGCAAGCTCACTGAATGCGGCCGTCAAGTAACTGAGGCCAACAGCCCTCAGTGAGCGCGGTGAGCGGTTCTTCTAACGCCAGTAGATAGGTACGATTGGGTGGTCAGGTACCTACTGCATAGACGTGTACCCGAGGAGTTCGGGTACTTAATGTTGAAGCCAGTAGACGTGTACCCTTCGGTGGTCGGGTACCTACTGCTTAGGTGTGTACGCGAGGCGCTCTGGTACATACTGTTACTAAAGCCAGTAGACGTGTACCCTTGGGTGGTCGGGGTACCTACTGCTTAGGTGTGTACAGCGAGGCGCTCAGGTACATAATATTTCTAAAGCCGTAGACGTGTACCCTTCGGTTTGGCAGGTACCTACTGCTTGGGTGTGTACAGCGAGGCGCTCTGGTACAAAACTGTTACTAAAGCCAGTAGACGTGTACCCTTCGGTGGTCAGGTACCTACTGCTTAGATTGTACAGCGAGGCGCTCGGTAAAATACTGTTACTAAAGCCAGTAGACGGTACCCTTCGGTGGTCAGTACCTACTGCTTAGGTGTGTACAGCGAGGCGCTCTGGGTACATACGTTACTAAAGCCAGTAGACGTGTACCCTTCGGTGGTCAGGTACCTACTGCTTAGGTGTGTACCGTGAGGCACTCGGCTCTACTGCTCTAAGGCCGGCTCAGCAGCCCCCACATTGGGTTTGATGACGCACCCCAGTGGTACGCCGGCCGGCAGGTTAACTATTTAACCGCTAATTGGCAGGGGCCGCAACCCCAAACCCAAACACCTCACAATTTTCACTCAAAACCCCCCAATTTTTCTCGTTTTAACCCTTTTTAGTTCATTAAAGTTAATAGGGGACACAATGCATCAGAAATCACCACATCGCTTAATCCACTTTCGTTAAATTCACTACTCACAATTTTACATATATACGAAGTTAAATACGCACTTTTACTTTAAACATCTTCAAAAACACTCTAAATAAATCATTTGAATACTCACAAAAATACCTTTTAAAATTTTCCCAAAACAACACTGAAATACTCCACAAACATCATTAAAACACCCCCAAATCACCTCTGAATACTCCCAGAACCCCTTCATAAGTACTCTTGCACATCATTTGAACACCTTCATAAGTACTCTCATAATCATTTGTACACCTTCAAAAAACCCTTTGAATACTCACATAAACACCCCTTGAACACCTTCAAAACACCTTTCAAAGCACTCCATAATCATTTGAACACACTCAAAACCCCTTTTGAATAACCTCAAAAAACACTTTGAACACCTTCAAAACACCTTGAACACCTTCAAAACCCCCTTTGAACACCTTCAAAAAAAACTTTTTGAACACACTCAAAACACCTTTGAACACCTTTGAACATTTCCAAAAACACTATTTGAGTACTCCCAATTACACCACTGATTACTACTAAAACACCGTTGAATTCAATCAAAACACCCTTCAACACCTTCAAAACACTCTTGAACACCTTCAAAAAACACCTTTGAACATTTCCAATCAACACTGAAACACTTCCAAAAAACACAATTTGAGTACTCCCAAGTACACCACTGAATACTACTAAAACACCGCTGAATTCAATCAAAACACCCTTCAACACCTTCAAAACACCTTTGAACACCTTCAAAACACCTTTGAACACCCTTCAAAAACACTCTCTCATAATCATTTGAACACACTCAAAACACCTTTGAATAACCTCAAAACACCTTTGAACACCTTCAAAACACCCTTGAACATTTTTCAATCAACACTGAAACACTTCCAAAAAACACAATTTGAGTACTCCCAATTACACCACTGAATACTACTAAAACACCGCTGAATTCAATCAAAACACCCTTCAACACCTTCAAAACACCTTTGAACACCTTTAACATTTCTTCCAAAACACTATTTGAGTACTCCAATTACACCACTGATTACTACAAAAAAACACCGCTAAATTTCCCAATCAAAACACCCTTCAACACCTTCAAACACCCTTGAACACACTCAAAACACCCTTCAACACATTCAAAACACCTTTGAACACCTTAAAAAAAAACAACATTTGAACAACACTCAAAACACCTTTGAGTCGTTGGTCAACCGTTTTCAGGACGTAAGTCTTGTTGCAACACCAGCTGTGGTGTCATGATGTCGATGTATCCAGACATTATACATGGATTAAACTGCGTAATGTCCCGTTTGAGGCTGATGAGATAGATATCAAAAAAGTTTTTGAGGAACACGGAACTGTTCATTTGGCCCAGCATGGTAAGTGGTGATGGGTGCCTACACAAGGGCTGCTGGAGGGGACTTTTAACCTAAAAATGACATTGCGACACCCCATACCGTCTTTCGTGTACCTAAAGGAATTCAGGACACAGGTCATGGTGTCATATGCAGGGCAAAGGCGTACATGCCCACTATATGGGGAATATGATCACATAGCGGCGAGGTTTGGGGAAACGGCAATGAGCTCCTGGCCCAGGGCGGAGACATCCCTTCTTCACCGGGGAAAGCAGGTTATGATCAACGACGTAAGGAGGGCATGGTCGTCTATGGAGCGAGATAGTGGATGAGGCGCATAAGGGTGGGGGGGAGGGTGAGGCCCTTGACCAGTTACCTGGCCCAGAGACACTTCCAGTGGATCGGATGAGTAAAAAGTACAGGAGGAAGTGTTGGAAATTGAGGAGGAATTAGCCAAGTTCCGAAGTCCTTGTCACCGCCTGAGGAGGTGGCTCTCCTGGAAAGGTTGGGAGAAGACGAGTTGAAGGCTGTGGTGCATCAACAACAAAGGTGACTGAGGTGTCACCGAGATCATTGCCCCTGTGTACCGTGGAGGTTGAGGGACATTGTGAGGCATCCCCAGACCAAGCCCTGGAGGATGCGCCTGTCACAAGAAAGAGAGCCCTTTGTCGGATTCAGATGATGTCCCAACGCCAGCGCAGCGGGCTGGGAAGCAAATTTTGGGCTGAAGGGGAAGGTAGTGGTGGCCATGACAGGAGGCACCCCAAAGAAGGGGGAGAGAGAGGGAAGTGTGCAAGTGACAAGTGGACCCACACGTTTTGGGGCCCCTCAGAAGAATGAAGAGAGGAGGCAGGGGGGGAAACTTTAATAGGCCTCCGGTTATGACAGTAAACGTTAATGGTTTGTGTAATAGTGTAAGAGAGAATGGTTTCGAATGTTTCTGAATAAATTTAGAGTGGGTGTTGTGTTCCTTCAGATAATTTTAAAAAGGGTAGGGTGTTGGAGATGGAGGGGTTTCAGGGGGTAACCCTGCCATCTGCCCCATGAAAGGAGGGGTGGGTATATTAATTAGGGAGGCGAGCCCGTTTGTTTTGCAAGAAGTGAGGAGGGGAGGGGGAAGGGTGTTGCGCGTAGATGGTTGGTGGATTGGGGAAAAGTGTGGCCTTTATTAGCGTATATGCGCCTGCAGAGAATAACGTACAGGTGAAGCAGGAGTTTTGTGCGAGGACCTTGTGTTATTTTTTCCGTGCATTACCGGAGGTGGCAATACTAGGAGGTGATTGGAACTGCGTTATTAGGAGGGCTGATGTGGAACCGAAAGGGCAGTTATGTGTCGGTGACCCTAAGAGAATTTATTGAGGGGTATTAGGTTAAGGGAGAGTTCAAGGGCGGAGGGCGGAGAGAAAAAAATATCGAAAAAATTGAAAATTGAGTTATTGTTACCAAAAAATAGCTGAACTTTTTGGCAACAAATGGTATAATTATTATCCTTGTACGATGTTTTTTAAAAGGAATTACAGCCATTTATAACAGGCATGGTGACAGCGCTGGTCAGCGTCATATTGTGTAAAAAAGCGCTGACGGGCCTTGTTTAACTTTTTTCCCCCGTGTATATTTTTTATCCTTTTCTTATATTTTTGTCTAATATAATACAAATTCACCATCGGGGATCATGGCAGAGTGGGCGGAGAATAATATGATCAAGTAACCAATCAGGTACCCTGGGTATAGTAACCCAAAATGGCCGAACATCACCAGCCAACAAAATATTCCATACCCACGCTAATATCAATTATAAGGCTTTTTTATCTATCACAATTGATCTATTATGACATAATGCAATATATAATGCATATAAACAAAAAAGTACCCTTAAAAAACAATATATTACATAATATGATGCCCCGAGGGAA
The DNA here is from genome assembly GCF_026875155.1 of Cherax quadricarinatus. Taxonomy (NCBI): domain Eukaryota; kingdom Metazoa; phylum Arthropoda; class Malacostraca; order Decapoda; family Parastacidae; genus Cherax; species Cherax quadricarinatus. The sequence continues at coordinate 8,072 of NW_026467794.1, forward strand.
AAAATTTCTATCGATTTTCCCCTGAAGGTGAAGAAAAGGGTCCGACCCTCTCATCAGTGATGAGAGAAAACGGATTTACAATGGTTAACTGTAAATAAACACTCGTAGGTCGCGGAAAAAGTGTGTAAATAAGGCGAATTTTTTTGGGGAAAAAAAATATTTCCCGGGCACCTGGGTGCCGCGCGCTTCGGCCTATATCTCGAAAGTAAGTTATTTACCCTATTTAGAGGGACTGCATCCTTATTTATGAATGAATTGACTTGATTTTCACAACAAACATAGAAGAATGATTGCTTTACAAGTTTTGTGGTACCTTTCTGAAGTATCCCAAATATTTTCAGATTTGTGTGGGCAACAAGACCGACATCTTCCAAAATGTCAAAAAAGTTATGAAACTTTATTTTTTTTAGCATGAAGATAAGATTTATTATATAACTGGTACCTGAAAAATGATGGAATTAGAAGTGTTCTATCAACAGCAAGTGTCAAAACCACTTTTCCAAGTACCACTGACTCCAGGTCCCCTGGCAAATGTAATTTTTCGTAAATTTTGCATATTTCATTTCCTTTTTGGCCGATATGATTGAAACTTCAGCACAGGATACTCGATATAAGATTCTAATAGTACACCAAAAATGAATGTAATCGGTTCATAAATAAAGACGTCGAATATTTTTGAGCGAACCCCAGGGGCAGGTTATGTGTCGGTGACCCTAAGAGATTTATTGAGGGATATTAGGTTAAGGGACGCATTCGGGGGGGGGGGAGACAGAGCATACATTTGTTAGGAGAGGGTATGCAGCGAGGTTAGATAGAGTGTATCTTTCTCACGGGGTTGTAGTGAGATCTCTCAAAACTGTTGAAGTAGCATGGTCGGATCATAGAGCAATGTTGGTGGAGGTTGGGTGGGAGGCGCTTGCTGAAATATACAGGAGTTACTGGAAATTAAATATAAGTGCATTGAGTGATGAGGAGGGGTTAGCGGGATTTTCTGTCCTATGGAAGGAGCTTACCGAGGAGGCACAGGGAGTGGAAGATGTTGTACAATGGTGGGATTGTGTAGCCAAGGAAAGGATTAGGAAATATTATGTGGGGGTGGGCAAACGTATAAATGATTTAAAATACAGACTTTCAAATTATTTAGAGGACAGGTTAAGGGGCTGTTATGGGAAGGGGGTTGTGGGGGGCAACTATCCTATGGATGAAATTGTCGAGGTCAAGGGGAGACTGAGGGAGTTACAAAATGAGAGGTTTCAAGCGGTAAGGGTGCAGGCAGGGGTAGAGGAGGTGCTTTGGGGAGACAAGCCATTGGCGTGTGTGTTGCGACATCAAAAACAAAGACAGCAGGTTACAGCTATTCCGAGGTTAGAGGTACATGAGATGGCGGGGGGTTATAGAATGGGTCAGGAGATACTAACTACGAAAGGAATGTGTGCGTATGCGGATATATGGTATGAAGGGTATTGGACAAGTGGGAAGGTGGGGAATGTGGATTTAGAGGTGTGTGAGTATGTGATGTGTAGTTTAGGGAAGAGTGATAGAAAGGCTTTAGGGGGGGTAATAACGGAAGAGGAAATAGAGTTGGCTTTAAGGGGAATGAGGAAGGGCAAAGCACCGGGAATAGACGGTCTCCTGGCAGAATTTTACCTCCAACATTTGGAGGTGATAAGGGGTTTCATGGGTAGGTTATTTAATCAGATGAAGGAGAAGGGTGTGATGGGGGACAAGCAAGCAACAACAGTTGTAGAGTTGGTTCAGAAGGGTAAGGGGCAGCACACCCTCAAGGAGTACTGTGCCATATCTCTGTTATGTGCTGATTATAAGTTGTTCGCTAAAGTCTTGGGTAATCGGTTTAAATGTGTGGTAGGGAGAGTGGTTTCGAAAACGCAGTATGGTTTGCCTGGAAGGTCGATGATTGAGGGTCATGGTATACTGAGAAGTTTTGTGGAGTCAAAAGGGGGGGACGACGACGGAGGGCAGCGTTGTTGGCCTTAGACTGGCAGGGGGCCTATGACAGGGTGGAAACAGGAGCATTGGGGGCTATACTTAGGAGGCAGGGTTATGGGGAAGAAATAGTTAATTGGGTAACCACGTTGTACAATGGAGCTAAGATGAGGGTACAGATTAATGGATGCTTGGGGGACGAGATTGTAATGGGTAGGGGACTTAGGCAGGGGTGTCCCATGTCACAAATGTTGTTTGCGTGCATTCAGGACCCCTTCTATAGAATGGTTGAACGTTGTGTATGTGACACGAGTGGAGGTGTGGGGGAGGTCGGGAAAGTGTGGCCTGGAATAATAGGATATGTAGACGATACAACAGTCCTGGTTCGAGAGGGGATGGCGTTTGGGGTTTTGGATGATGTTGTGCAACAGTTCGGAAATGCAACAGGGATGCAGGTAAATAGAGAGAAGTCAATGATCATGGGGTTGGGTGATTGGGTGGAGGGGGGGGGGGAGATGTAACGTTGTGAGGAAACAAACGGTGTCTTTAAAAATTTGTGGTATCACCTATAAGGATGACTTGGACGCTGCTCGAGAGGAAAACTCGAATAGATTAATGGAAATGATTCAGGGGCGTCTGGGTGCATTGCGACCTCATCATCTGACTCTCGTGCAAAGAGTGATTGTTATAAATGTATTATTGTATAGTAAGGTTTGGCACGTAGCAGCCGTGTTCCCATTAACAGGGACGGCGATTATGGGAATTGTGAGACGAGTGTTTAGCTTTTTGTGGGGTTCAAGGTGCGATTGGCTGAGGAGAGAGGTTGTAATGTTACCTGTGTGCCAGGGTGGGTTGGGGTTGATGGATCTGAGAAGGACGATTAATTGTGTTTCTTAAATGGGAGGTTTTGCGCGAAGGTGTGAGTGGAGGGTAGCTGGGAAAAGTACATGATAGGTTGGGTAAGTTGTATGGTGGTGGGGAGTTGAGGTAATGTGAAACTGTTTTGAGGGCTTTGATGTTTACCTGTTGGTTAGAGAACCCAGGAAAATTCGAGTAGGGGTTTTGTGTAGGCTGCTTGCAGAAAGGATTGTTGTACCAGTTGAGGGATTGTTCCCCATGTACGCATGGAAGAGTATTTGGTATAGGTTTAGCAAGTTGAAGTTAAAGCCTAGGGTAAGGGAGGTAACGTACCGTTTTCTGCATGGTGTACTACAGTCGGGGGAGGTACTAAGAACCAGAGGGGCAATTGTGGGCGGAAGGTGTGGAAACTGTGGGGAGGATGAGACGGTGTTCTATGCAGTATACTTTTGTGAGGGACTGGAGAGTGTTAGGTATTGGTTAAGTAGGGTTGTACAGGGGGTTGGGGGCTGCGGGGTGTCGGTTCTGCGTGCACTAAGCCTAGATGTGGGAGGGTTCGATGAGAGTGTTATAAGAGCTTTGGATTATATAATAGTGGATTATATATATATATATATATATATATATATATATATATATATATAAATATATATATATATATATATATATATATATATATATATATATATATATATATATATTTATATATATATATATATATATATATATAATATATATATATATATATTATATATATATATATATATATATATATATATATTTTATATATATATACACATATAATATTATATATATATATATATTATATATATATATATATATATATATAATATATATATATATATATATATATATATATAAATATATATATATATATATCGAGGGTGTGAGGGGGGAGGGGGGATTTTGAGGTGCAGAGGCGGGTACTAGCGGTAACGGTTTATCGTACGATGTGTCGTAATAGAGAACTGTATGGGAGGAGGTGGGAGAAGGATTTTTCGGAAGGGTATAGAATGTTAACGTTAGGGTTTCTCATGAATCTACGACTTGGGCTGAGTGAGTAAGGGGTGGGGTTTGGGGATTACATACGAGAAGGGGGAATTCAGGGGGACACAGAGGGGTCGCCTCCTGGGAAGTGGTGAGAGTGAGGTGTATGTGGGTATAGAAGGTGTAGATGTGTGGCATAAGCATATGTAGGATGCAAGTGGGCACAGAAAGCAAAGGTGATATCACGTAATCACGTAGTAACGAATTCAGAATTCTGTGTTTGATGTGTCAGGGTCGTCATGACCTTCCTCATGTATTAAGTGTGAATGGTGTCAAGATTATAGGTGTAAGACCTTTAAGAGCTTTTGGGTTTATGTAGAGTGTGCGTTTATAGCCTTTATTGGGCATATTTCATGTTTGTGTTTAGTGTTGGGGTTTTAGCGAGTGTACTGACTTTATTTTAGCATTATATAATGTGCTCATCCAGTTGATGAGAGATGGAACGCTAATGACTTCCATAAATTTGTAATGCCTCGTTAAAATTTTGTAATGGGAGAGTATGGTTTAGTCTCTTACTTTATATAATGTGATCAGCCGGTGGAAGAGGCTGTATTAATATTTAGTAATATTTATTAATATTTATTTAGTACAAGTGTGAGGCTTAGGATTTTCATTTTTTTTCAATGCTTAAAGAAGGATTGTAGTGAGGCACGTATGTATGTTTTTACGTAATTCTTATTGTATAGGGGTTAATTTTGGGAAGAACATGTATTTTTTTTTAACTGAGATTGTGATGTAGGTCATTCCTCTGATTATCTACTGTGAAGGTTGTGAACCTTTGTCATATGTCAGTTATAGAATTTTAATTATACAAATCTGAAAGGTTTATATAGTTTATATTTTATATAGTTTATATAGTTATACAGTTATATAGTTATATAGTTTATATTGTTTATATTATAGTAGTATGTTACATGGAAAAATTTGTGAGTGTATGGGTAACCTCTTTTAT
>NW_026467795.1:0-12311 GCF_026875155.1 Cherax quadricarinatus
ACACGAGTCATGTGATCTCCGTCTACCCGTCCTCATCCCAATATGGCACTCTTCAGGTCACCATGCGTCACTCACACCTCACTCTTCAGGTCACCAGCGCACCACACCTCACTCTTCGTCACCACGTCCTCACACTTCGCTCTTCAGGTCACCATGCGTCACTCACACCTCACTCTTCAGGTCACCATGCGTCACTCACACCTCACTCTTCAGATCACCATGCGTCACTCACACCTCACTCTTCAGGTCACCATGCGTCACTCACACCTCACTCTTCAGGTCACCATGCGTCACTCATACCTCACTCTTCAGGCCACTATGCGTCACTCACACCTCACTTCAGGTCACCATGCATCACTCACACCTCACTCATCAGGTCACCATGCGTCACTCACATCTCTTCAGGTCACCATGTTTCACTCACACCTCACTCTTCAGGTCACCATGCGTCACTCACACCTGTTCAGGTCACCATGCGTCACTCACACCTGTTCAGGTCACCATGCGTCACTCACACCTGTTCAGGTCACCATGCGTCACTCACACCTGTTCAGGTCACCATGCATCACTCACACCTCACTCTCCGCCTATATATACTGTCTTTCAACCTCTGGATGTTAAAAGTGATCAAGGTCCCAGGACCGAAACGTTTTAAAAAAAATTGTGCTAGTGTTTGCTTACGTGTTTTTCTAAACCAACTTGTCGGTATGTGACTGTCAACGTAGGTAACAGAGCAGTATGTGACTAATAACACAGTATCAGAGCTGTATTTGATAAACAACGCAGGTAACAGAGCAGTATATGACTAACAACACTGGTAACAAAGCACTATATAACTAACAACGCAGGTAACAGCAGTATATGACTAAAAATACTGGTAACAGACCAGCATATGACTAGCAACACAGGTAACAGCGGTATGCTACTATCAACACAGGTAACAGAGCATGTGGTTAACAACACAGGTAACAGAGCAGTATTTGACTAACAACACAGGTAACAGAGCAGTAAGTGACTAACAACACATGCATCAGAGCTGTATATGACTAACAACACTAGTAACAAAGCAGTATATAACTAACAACACAGATAACAACAGTATATGACTAATAACACAGGTAACAGAGCAGTATAAAGCTAACAACACAGGTAACAGAGCAGTATATGACTAACAACGCATGTAACAGAGCAGTATGTGACCGTCAACACAGGTAACAGAGTAGTATGTGACTAACAACACATGTATCAGAGCTGTATTTGACTAACAACGCAGGTAACAGAGCAATATATCACTAACAACACAGGTGAGAGAGCAGTATATGATTAATAACATGGGTAACAGAGCAGCATATATAAATAACAAAAAGCACAATACCGTGACTGGAACAATACACAAATAACCCGCACATAAAAGAGAGAAGCTTACGACGACGTTTCGGTCCGACTTGGACCATTGACAAAGTCACACTAACAGAGGTGGAGCAGGACGGCTATATATAGGCAGGAAGAGGTGGTAGTAGTAGTAGTAGTAGTAGTAGTACAAGAATTGTATATAATACCGACAGGATGAAATTAAGACACATGCACAACACCCGGGCATCCCCATCGTAGACGTTTCGCCATCCAGCCAGCCACTGGATGGCGAAACGTCCACAACAAAGACAGCCAGACGCCGCACATGTGTCTTAATTTCAACAGTAGTTGTAGTAGAAGAAGAAGAGGTAGTAGTAGTGGTAGCGGAAGAAGTGGGAAATAAGGAAGACGAGCCAGTCAAATACAAAGGAAGGGGAGCACTGCAAGAGAGCTAGATACCCACAGAGGGAGAGCAAGCGCACAGAGGTGCGTGAAAGGGGAAGTGGTGAAATAAAATAAATGAAGAAGGAACAGAAACACGAGACAGGAGAGAGAAAGACAACCCAGAGGAGAAAAGGAGAGAGGAAAGGGGAAGAGGAAGAAGAAAAAGAAAAAGAAAAAGTGAGGATTCAGGTTAAGTCACGGGTGTTCCCTTTCCTCTCTCCTTTTCTCCTCTGGGTTGTCTTTCTCTCTCCTGTCTCTCTTCTGTTCCTTCTTCATTTATTTTATTTCACCACTTCCCTTTTCACGCACCTCTGTGCGCTTGCTCTCCCTCTGTGGGTATCTAGCTCTCTTGCAGTGCTCCCCTTCCTTTGTATTTGACTGGCTCGTCTTCCTTATTTCCCACTTCTTCCGCTACCACTACTACTACCTCTTCTTCTTCTACTACAACTACTGTTGAAATTAAGACACATGTGCGGCGTCTGGCTGTCTTTGTTGTGGACGTTTCGCCATCCATGGCTGGCTGGATGGCGAAACGTCTACGATGGGATGCCCGGGTGTTGTGCATGTGTCTTAATTTCATCCGTCGGTATTATATACAATTCTTGTACTACTACTACTACTATACTACTACCCCCTTTTCCCCTGCCTAATATAGCCGTCCTGCTCCACCTCTTTTAGTGTGACTTTGTCAATGGTCCAAGTCGGACCGAAACGCGTCGTAAGCTTCCTCTTTTATGTGCGGGTTTTTTTGTGTAAGCAGCATATGACCAACAAAGGGGAAAACAAAGCAGTAATATAAAAACAACGCAGAAACAAAGTATATGATTAAAAAAACCCTTTTTAACAAACCAGATAGACTAACAACACAGGTGAAAAAAGCATTTTGGACTATAAACACAGGTAACAGAACAGTTTGTGACTATAAACCGTAACTCTGCTTTATGTGACACAAAACCAGGTAACAAAGCAGAAATATGACCAACAAAACAGTAACAGAGCATGTACACTAAAAACACGGGTAAAAGTGTAGTGACTAACACACGGACAAGCAATATATGACAACAACACTATAACAAACAGTATAAACAACAACACAGGTAACAACAGTATATGACTAATAACACAGGTAACAGAGCAGTATATAACTAACAACACTGGTAAAAGAGCAGTATATGACTAACAACACAGGTAACAGAGCAGTAATGTGACTAACAACACAGGAAAAAGCAGAATATGACAAAAACATAGTCTGTCCCTTTTGGATCACTACGACAATTTCCTAAATGCACTAAAGACAAAAAAATGCAGATGAATATATCAGATTTGAAAAACCCTTTCGACAAGTGTGACCATGGCGTAATAGCGCACAAAATGCGTGCTAAAGGAATAACAGGAAAAGTCGGTCGATGGATCCATAATTTCCTCACTAACAGAACACAGAGAGTAGTCGTCAACTGAGTAAAGTCCGAGGCAGCTACGGTGAAAAGCTCTGTTCCCACAGGCACAGTGTTACAAAAAACGCGATTCTAAAAGCTTAGAGATCTCCAGTGAATACTAAAAGGGACTGCCCTTCTAGCATCCAGCCTGTTACTGGGTTTTCGTAACAAGTAGTCAGTATCCTTGTCCAATTATCCATTAAAATTCAGTATGGTTTTCAATAGTGCTTTTAGGATTACAACTGGTAGGCTACTAACTAAGAAATTAAAATTTAATAAATTTTTAATTTAAGTCTAGGGAAATATTACAAAGTAAATTAAAATCACAGCAATCAAAATAAAATAAATCTCTCGAGTTCAATATTATTGTGCTGAAAGCACATATCACATTTATAATTCTTAAGTACCGTCTGGTACATTAACATTTAATAAGAAAATTACAAATATGTACAATTTAAGTGTGTATGTGTGTAAGTGCTCTTAAGTAGTTCGCTATGTCTCAAGACTCGAATAAGATTTAAAAACAAGTGACTGACAAAGTCCTCAAATAAACTAACTTCTTGACCGACTGGCAACCCGAACAGTCTGCTTGAACAACAAAGAATGCTAAGCACAATAGCAATGCAATATGCAACTGCGACACAGAATCAGGAACTGGGAGATAATATAACGACACTAAGTAGGGACCATCAGCAGATCCTCCACAAAAGTTACAAAACTCCCTACTACTGAATCTATGTTCAGCATAGGAAAAACCCGACTGTGACAATGCACAGAAACCAGTACAAAATTAGGTCAGAAGCTATAGCTAAGGACCTGAGATACTCAGAGTGTCTATGTGACACACAACTCAGTACAAAAGTCGAAAATCACTAAGTCTTTACAATGTTCTTGTGAACAAAGTTCTACAGAACTAACAAAATAATGAGACAGACAATCTGTCCAACCAGCAAGCGAGTCTAGAGCAGACGAAAACTTCACGAGAGTGAGGACACCCCCCGTCGATCACGTGATAGCTACGTGGACAACTGCAGCTCAGAAGCCGGCAGTTTAAAAACGAGCGACAAGCGATAATTACATAAATTGACAATCAAGACTAACTGAGCACATATTATGTACATCCTAACAACATAAGCTACGTCAAATAACAATATAAGGCAATTACATTTGCGATTTAGCTTTTTATCGCAAATATAAGCAATATAAAATTATATAAAAAGGTAATATACATTTCATATATACATAATAATCATTGTAACCCATTTAGGGGTTTTCAACCCCCCCCCCATCACGACAGAGGGTCGCACTAGGTTTGCATTAATGTCTTTCACATTATTTCTGATTACTCATACAATATTATATATATAAATATTAAACAGTCTCTCTTGTGCCAAGCACTTCTATAATTTCACAGCGTCTGTCACTAGGATATGCCCCTAGTACTAGGGCAGTACACAGATCGAAATTCATACTCAGGGTTAATACATCAGGTAGAGACGGGAAGCGTAATAGCGGGGCACGTTGGGGTCGATCAAGTAGGGGAGACTGCTTCCACTCTTAAGTGTTTTTTGGGAATGCTAGGCAAAAAGAACATCTGATTGAAACAGCTTAAGGTGTGTATTAAGGGGGGTCTGCGCGGGACAGTGTTGCTCACGCGTACATCACCCCCCCCACACACCCACTCCCCTCGCTTGTCTCCTCCTCACACACATCAATACTGTTAATAAAAAAATAAAATAATTAACTGAAAAGAGTAAAAATTAATAGGGGGGGGGTTTAAGTTATTTTACTAAATTTGACATAGAAAGAACAAAAGGTATTTGGGCATAAAATACTTTAAATTAAAAGTAACTAAAATTTTTAAAGGACGAAAGAGGTCAGCAATTACAAACAATGACCACTTAGGTTTTTTATACAAATAGAATAAGGTTGGATTCTGGGGCCCACCTCATGATCCTACATTTTTATTTTTCTATGTTAAGTAGGTATGGATTGTGGCAGAAAAAACGTTAATTTTAAATGGGAAGAGCCCAAATACACCAAAATTTTCCCAAGGGACACCACAAGAGCTAGAGCCCTTCTCTATGGCTAAATTTTCTGGTTCGTTTAAGCTAGTTTAATATAACATTAGGAGGGAGAATATCTGGATTTGACTGTTGGAGCAGCACAGCACCCACGCAAGCCACCGCATCTATTTTAAAAAAAGAAGGGAAATTAAAATTAGATTTTTTCAACACGGAGCGAGGAAGCAAATTTTCAACCTTTTGAACGAGTCTGAACAATCTCTATCCAGGTAACTGAATTTTGCTACTAGAAAACTCATGAGGGGAGCTGCAATCAGAAAATTTTGGACAGAACCTCGATAAATCCTCCATACCCAGGAATCCTGTCTCCTTTCCTATCCTGGGGCACGGGAAATTTAAAATTTGCCAAACCCTACCTAAATGGGAGCAACCTCCCCTTTGCCGAACAAAAGCCAGATATAATCTTGGGCTTGACCAAAACACTTTTAGCTAAGTGACAGGAATTGTGTGCGCCATCTCTCAAACAATGTCGAGAGCGTCAAGTGCTTCCCACTCGCCTGAAACACCACAACCCAAGGTAGGCTTCTACTCCTTCTAATTTGGGGGTCAACTCGTTCATTATACGCGGAATAAAAAGCCGCGTTACATAGGCCAAGGGGGGTACGAGGGTAGTTAAACAATCCATTTTGAACAGTAAAAGAAATATTTCTTGAGCACGTTCTAAGGGGGACTTGATAAAACCCTCGTAAGAGTTTAAAACGGCTGACAAACTGGGCTCCGACAAAACGGCAAAAAGGCGTCATGCAGGTAAGGAAAACCCACAGGCAAGGTGACGGGTTTCCCTTTCCAATCATGCACATCCAAAAACTACCTCGGGTTTGGGCACTAAAATACAGGGAATCCCATGGACTTATACTCGTTCAATAAGTCCGGGGAATAACAGAAAACAACCTCTTCTCCATGCTTTATGCTTTGGGACTCATCCTAATGGGATTGCTTAATGGGGGGGATGCTCCCTGTCATAACGTCAGTACACCCAGAGTACAACTTTTGGGAACATCACCGAAAAATCAGGGAAATTCAAAACCCTGGTTTTAATATCACCATTTTTAAAACCCCAAAGGGTTTATTAAGAAAACGTCTATGACTTAAGTCACTAAATTTTCAAAACGAACCTCTAAACCCTAAATGTCGGTAGACTGACGTTTTTTTTCCTTTCCTAGAAGAAAAGAAGAAGGTAGAGGACAGGATATGCTTGAGCGGGTTTAACAGGTACAAAAGTTTAATTTTCTTTTTCCCAGGGTACGTCCCAAAAAATTTACGTCCAAGTTTTTTCACTACTAAAAGGGCCCCATCATACGGGCTTGTAAGCATGACCTGGTACTAATTTTCCGAGCCACCCCTTTACTCGTGCTTTAAAAAAACGAAACACACGCTTTCATAATTTTCTTCATTCTAGTTTGGGGGGCAACTATTTTTTTCGAACTACCTCAGCGCGTCAATTTTGCTGCTTAATGAATTTTAAGTACTCAATGGGTTTTTGATTTTCCTGTCCACACGTCTTTAACACTGCGAAGGACCGCCCCACTTGGTGCCGAATATTATTCAAACGGCTAAACCCGAACTTTCTTCTCACTTTCTCTCATACGAACAGAAGAAAAGGAAACCCTCTAAATCTCTAAAAAATTTTCACAATAACTCTCATCAGGACTTCATGTCTGATAAATCTCTCTGGGACACCTTGTACGGGATGAAAACGGGGTTGAAATAAAAAAGACTTTATTCCTAGGGGGTAAGCTTCTCAAAAGATTTTAGAATGAAATTAACCCTGACTGACGTTTTCCCCGGGCAACCAACCGGAGAAAAATTCTCAGCGCTCTCACAATAGCACGAGCTTTAATTTTTTCTCATGGGAATACTTTCGGGATGCGTTTGCAGCGTCCATAATAATAAAAAAGTATTGGTTTCCATTTTTTTTTAGGCAAAGGCCAAACACAATCAATAATAAGACGTGAGAAGGGTTAAAACCATCAGGGTGATGGAAGGGAAGGCGCAGGTGAGTGTGTGGCGGCTTGCCGTCACTTACACACGTGGCAACGTCGCCAATCACTACTTTTTTCCCCACTTTGGCCAAGTAAAATTTTTCCCAGTTTCCCGAGTGTCTTTTTGAACCCAAATTCCTCCTAGGGACTTTTGTGAGCAAAACAAGGGCTTTTCACGAAATGTAACGGTAAAAACTGCTAATTTTTGACTGTGGTGGAAACACTTCACTGACAACTTACATGTTGTTTTCTCCTCAGTAAAAAAACCGTTACATAATATAACAATATCGGAGTCCTTTGCTTCACCTATAACTGCTATATCTCTCATCTTTCCATGACTGATCAACAAACTATCCTTGATTAAATCATCATGGTAAAAAATTTTAAACGTCATTTGTGTCTTGACTAGGTTGATGACCGGGGGGTCATGTTAATGATCCGGGGCGCAGAGCGTCACAAAACCATATTCAACCCAAATCATCGCATCAACTCCCAAACGGGAGACAAGGGGGTTTTTTTATCTTTGACATAGCCATAATTGCGCTGAGGAAATAAAATGGGTTTTCTTTTCAACAAGCTTCAATGCATAATTACATCAGTTTGTTATCAATCACAAGGGTTCTTTACATTACCGCAGAAGGATATCTTTCCCTATCAACAAGCCCGACCTAGGGGAAATACACCATGGGTATACCCCTGAAATATAACCAGTATAAAAGCTTGTTTCAATAAACTTTTTGCAGAGGCACTTTTATAACGCCCCTCCATAGCTTCTAACAATACATCTATCTTTCAATAGGTATCGCTTAGGGCATACAATCTTCCTTAATAACTGAATAACTGCCAGTGTCTCTGAAGAAAAAATTTTCTCATTAATTATTCGTCAAATCCAAATTTATCTCCGAAAATAAGGACCATCGCGAACAATCTTTTTTCAGAACACTTTTCTGAGCTAGCATCTATCCTGATAACTTTTCTAAAACAGTAGGATAAAGGGAAATTCAGGATTTTGGGGCCTTTTTTGCTCGGAAAGATACGACTGAGTGGGGGCGCCCGCCCAGACTGTTTCCGTATCTCTTTCCCCAACTTTTACAATACTCTCTAGTATTCCTTTTTCTGTTAAAAAGGACATTTAACTTTCCCTTCTTCTCGATACCAGATTTCTGTCTAGCCACAAACAGATTCGGGTTGTGAGTTTTCCTGTAAAGGGAAGAGAAGTCAGTACATAATCACCCGGGAATGAGCACTGATTTTGGTTGACCTCTGGCAATTTTTTACCCCTTTTTTTCCCCTGTTTTAATACTACAAGTTGTAGAAATTTTGTAAATTTTCTGCTAAGCTGCAGTTTTCCAGAAATACCCAGGAGATGATCGATCAGATTTTTTTGTTTCAGCAACATACAATTTTAAAAATCTTTATGAAATAACAACTGAACAAGGCTGCGTAGTTTTTTGCATTTAGCAGCTCACACCCTCTCTCAAAAGCAACTTTTTTCTCACGAGCAAACTCTACACAAGATTGATCTTCGCGTTGTAACGTACGAATGCTCTTTGATAACTACAGGTAACAAATATACTCTCAAATAGTTTTTTTTGACAGCGTCAAACTAAGTACTTAGCAAATGGGAAAGCTGCGTACAGGTTTGAGCTCTTTTCCCGCAACGCCTGTTGCAACAATGTGCCCGGGGCTTACGTGGGCCCGTTCATAGCACGTGCCGGTTCTCAAAAAACATCAAAATATGTCTAAGTCACTTTCAAAAAACTTAGGAACCATGGAGCAGCTTTCTGCACTTTTAAAGTGTCCTGATCATCAGTCTGTTGCTTAACAACGAACATTTTCTTTGGAAATCTTCTTTTTCAATCTCCCGTGCCTCTATTTTTGCTCGCAACATAATGAGGGATTCCAACCCTCAAACGTTTTTGAGGATAGGACCAGGAATGGAGGAGTAGGGAAATTAACGGGGTGGCGTCCTTAGGTCGGACACTTTTGGTCCAGCCCTCTCTAGAGGGTTAATCTGGCTAGGATAAGTAAATACGGGGTTTGCATACACGACTATATTAGGCTAGTCATACGCTATACCTGTACAATGGTCAGTGGGGAAGGGTGAGCGAAAACTGACTACACTAGGGTCAGACACTAGGCCACTTCTGCTCTAGTTGCTCTTTTTTTCAACTTCAAATAGAGCCATACTTCCAATTTTGAACTAGGCTTTTTTGAACTGAATCATAATCAGACATCTCGATTAGCAGGAAAATATATCTTTTAAATTAATGCTCTGGCAGTTTTTTTCCCCGGGGAATTCCGTTATACGTCACACCGAATACTTTGGGACTTCCAAAAACTCTGAATTTTTAATGTACTTAAAATCAAACAAAATCAGAGTAACAATTAACTGTTTCACTTTGGCATACATCCGAAAAAAAATTGTACACGGAAAAGTATTAGGGAACTAAACTTGATAGGAATTTTAGTGTAAAATTTCTTAGAGCTAACCATAAACAGTATTCCACTCCTTTGGATCAAGAACTCATTTAGGGACAGACATCCACCTGGTTGTTGTACAAAAACTAAACTCAAAGCTTTAGATTAGGAAAATACTCAAAGGGTTTTACCATAGAGGCGTTTGTCAAACTGGGCAAAATTCTCCAACCCTTGGATCAAGAGCATCCCGACAGGCCCCCATTTTTTTCAAAAAAAAACCGATTCTAAAAAATTTGAATCTCCAGTGAATACAGAAAGGACTGCCCTTCTAGCAACCACCTTTACGGGTTTTCGTAACAAAAGTCAGAAACCTTGTCCAATTATCCATTAAAATTTATAGGGTTTAAAAATGCTTTGGTTACAACTGAGGCTCTAAAATAGAGAAATTAAAATTTAAAAATTTATTTAAATCTAGAGGTATATTATCAAAGTAAATTAAAACACAGCAATCAAAAAAAAAACAATCTCTCGAGTTTAATATTAATTGTGCTGAAAGCACATATCACATTTTTTTTAATCTTAAATACCTCTGGTACATTACATTTAAAAAGTATTACAAATATGTACAAGTAAGTGTGTAAGTGTGTAAGTGCCTTAGAGTTCCTATTCTCAGACTCGAATAAGACTGACAAAGTCCCCAAAAAAACAACTTCTTGACTGCTGGGCAACCCCAAAGTCTGCTTGAACAACAAAGAATGCTAACACAATAGCAATGCAATAGCGACTGCACACAGAAACAGGAACTGGGAGATAATATAACACCAAATGGGGCCATCACAATCCTCCACAAAAGTTACAAAACTCCTACTACGAACTAGCCGCATAGAAAAACCCCACTGTACAATGCCAGAAACCAGACAAAATTAGGTCAGAAGCTTAGCTAAGGACCGAGGGGTACTCAATGCATTTACACACAACCCAGTACAAAAAGTCGAAAATCACTAAGTTTTACAAGTTTGTGAACAAATTCGCAGAAAAACAAGAATAAGAGACAGACAACTGTCCAAAACCCCAAGCGATCGGGGCAACGAAAATTCACAAGGTGAGGACACCCCCCCCTCGATCACGTTATAGCTACATGGACAACTGCACTCAGAACCGGGAGTATAACGAGCGACAACGATAATTACAGTAGTTTACAATCAAAACTAACTGAGCACAATTTATGACACCTAACAACAAACACGCAAAAAACAATAAAAGGCAATACATTTTCGATTACTATTTTCGCAAATATATCAATATAAAAATATAAAAAGGTAAATACATTACATATAACAAAAATCATTGTAACTCTTCAGGGTTGCAACACACAGTACTCGCCCCCTTGTTCCTCATCCTCATATCCACATAGACAAGGGTTCAGCCACAGCACCGTGTCTTCCTTTTTCAATGACCCCGAATCTGCTACATGTCTTCCATTCAACACTGCAAGGCCCAGGCGGGCACAACCGAAACTTTCAGTGGGTTTGCAGAAAACAATATGAAGTTCAACGATGAGAAATTTCAATTACTCATATATGGTAAACACGAGGAAATTAAATCTCATCAGAGTACAAAACAAATTCTGGCCACAAAATAGAGCGAAACAAACCCAAAGTCCCAAAGACCTGGGAGTGATCATGTCGGAGGATCTCACCTTCAAGGACCATAACATTGTAACAACGCATCTGCTAGAAAAATGACAGGATGGATAATGAGAACCTTCAAAACTAGGGAGGCCCATGATGACACTCTTCAGGTCACTTGGTTCTAAACTAGGCTGGAATATTGCTGCACACTAACACACCTTTCAAGCAGGGGAAATTGCTGACCTAGAAAATGTACAGAGAACCTTCACGGCGCGCATAACGGAGATAAAACACCTCAATTTCTGGACGCTTGAGGTTCCTGAACCTGTATTCCCTGGAAAATCCTAGAGGGACTAGTACCGAACTTGCACACGAAATCACTCACTACGAAAGCAAAAGACTTGGCAGACGATGCAACATCCCCCCAATGAAAAGCAGGGGTGTCCCCTAGCACGTTAAGAGACCATACAATAAGTGTCAGGGGCCCGAGACTGTTCAACTGCCTCCCAGCATTACATAAGGGGGATTACCAACAGACCCCTGGCAGTCTTCAAGCTGGCACTGGGCAAGCACCTAAAGTCGGGTTTCCCGACCAGCCGGGCTGTGGCTCGTACGTTGGTTTGCGTGCAGCCAGCAGCAACAGCCTGGTTGATCAGGCTCTGATCCACCAGAGGCCTGGTCACAGACCGGGCCGCGGGGGCGTTGACCCCCCGAACTCTCTCCAGGTAAACCCCCAGGTAATAGGTAACAGAACCTAAATGGTTAACAACACAGGTAACAGTGGGAGTAATATGACTAACAACACAGGTAACAGAGTAGTAATATGACTAAAAAAACAGGTATCAGAGCTAAGTACTAAAAACCCCAGGAACAGAGCAGTATATGAAATCAACACTGGTAATAAAGCAGTATGAAATAACAACACAGGTAACACATTATGACTAACAACAAAGGGTAACA
>NW_026467796.1:0-12202 GCF_026875155.1 Cherax quadricarinatus
CTTTTCCCCTCTCTGGTAGTGTCCTAACATGTTGAGATGAGTTTTTTCAGTATACATCCATAAATTTGGGGCCTCCATGTTTCGGGACCCCCATGGGGCCCAGGTTTTCCCAGTCAATCTCCTTGTGATTGAAATCACCCATAACTAGTAACTTTACTCCCCCATGTGTCTCTCCTGGCCACCTCGGCTAGTGTGGTCGACCATTGCTCTGTTGCTCTCATCGTATTCTTCTCTTGGCCTCCTGCAGTTCTGTGGTGGGTTGTACATTACTGCAATTATCACCTTATGTCCTCAGACTGGATTGGTCCTACTAAGTAGTCCCTTCGCCCGTGCCATCCATTCCTTCCATTTTCTCAAAACCCCACTGGTTTTTAATGAGCAATGCAACTCCTCCTCCCCCTCTCCTCCCTCTGTCTTTCCTGAGGATTTGATATCCGGATGGAAAGATTGAATCTGTTATTATTCTAATGAGTTTTGTTTCTGTGAGTGGTATTATGCCTGGGGATGTCTCCTTGATTCTTTCATGCCACTCCTCATACTTATTTGTTATTCCATCTGCATTTGCATACCACACCTTCAACTTTTCTAAGACTGTGGTCTGGGAGGTATATTGGGGTTGGGGAAGTGGGAGACCTGATAAGGAACTATGAGTGGTTGCTGTGGGGGTGGAGTTTGTAATGCAGTGGGTGGGGGCATTGGATGTTGCATGGGTGTTTTGGTTTAGTGTGTTTGGTTGCACTGGGGTTGACCTGGTTGGTGGGCTTCTATAGGAAGTTGTGAGGGAGGCTGTATTTGATCTTCCTGGGTTTGGGATCTCCTGTCCGTCTCCTCCATCCCCTCTCTTTCCTCCTTTCACCTTTGTACCATCTCTCTCAGTTTCTGCCTTTCTTCTTGTGTTCTGTTGCGGTCGAGATACACCTTCCTGTATGCTGGCATGTCCCTTAATCGTGCTTTCTCCTGCAGGATCCTGTTCCGAGTCGATTCTGCCTTGAAGGTCACTTTCACTGGCCGGGTTCTTTTTTTTAACGAATCCCCTATTCTCCGAAAATTTTCCAGCTGGGTCCATGTCTCTTCTCCTATTGCTTTTATGATGCTTTCAATTGCTTTTTTTCCCCCTTGTTTTCTTGCTTCATATGTTTCCCCTTTAACTTCCTGGAGCCCATACACAAAGACTGACCTCACCCTTTCATTCACCCACTGCATATCCTTGTGTATCCACTCATTCAATTTAAATTTTCTCCATTGCAGCTTCCTTTCTTCAGTTTCACTAGCTAATGTACTTGGGCTCAGTGGCCTGTCATTTTCCCTTCTCGGCTTTCCCTGGGCTCTGCTGTGGTCTGTTAGGGCCTCCACATATAGCTTAGCTCTTTCATTTACTACAGTCTCCTCTGATAGAGTTCTACATGCAGTTTTGCTCCTTTCCCTACAGTCCCCTTATTTGTGACTGAGGTAACATCTCTGATGTCAATCCCAAAATGTTCTTCAGTTCTTTAAGCTGTTTCAGATTTTTCAGTTCCTCTTCTAAACTCTGTATCCTAGCCTCTGCTGCTTTGACTTGCACCTCCCACTTCCTGCTTTCCATATCTATCCTCTCTTCCATTCTCATGCTAAGTTCTTCTAGTTTCTTTTTCCCATTTATGTTCCCTTTTTATGAGCTCTGCTGCCCAATCTTCCTTTGCAGATTCCTCCTCATGTCCCTTGGTTTTCCTTCCAGCTCTCTGGCAGCCCATTTTTGTTTTATTTTGATTGCCTCAGAGTGGGAAACCTATTGTAATTCTGTGTGTTAAGGTTAGTATTGTGTTTGTCAGAGTGTGGGGGAGGGGAGGTAGAGGAGGAACTGTGGCTAGTGGAGAGGGGTGGGGAGGGGGAGTTATGGGGGAATATGGGGAGTGGGAAGGAGGGAGAAGCAAGTGGGTGAATGGGAGAGGGAGAGGGGGAAGGAGGGAGAGTGGGGAGGGGGGAGGGTAGTATGTGTGAGTCTGGATATGTGTGTGTGTGTGTGCACTGGGGGTGTGTGTGTGTGTGTGTGTGTGTGTTGTGTGTGTGTGTAATTATGTGTGGAATTATGTGTGGGTTTATTATGTGTCTGGAAAGTAGGTGAATTGTGCATTGGAGTGTAATGTGGAGTCTCAGTGGTCGCTTGCCTGACTACAACCTCTTGTGACCTGACCCCCACCCTCCTGGGACTTGACCTGCACCTACTTACAATGTTGCCCTTTATGCTTGTCCTGTCACCTAGCTTATAGTAACTTACTCGCCTTGTTCCATAGATTACCAATTGCTATTCCTTATTGAATACTTGAGTGCCTATTCTTTATCGTGCTATGAGAGTTGGACCATTCACAATCAGCTTGGCGGTTAATTGGAACCTGGAACCCCACACCCATACAACCACTCATAGGTGATTACAGTACTTGCAATGCAGCTGTAGCAGCCTGTAGATTGTCCAGCTCGATGAGACGTCCTGGCGTAGATCCACCTCAATTTCTTCTCGTTACATAATGTACCCTATTCACTGTATCTCTCTCACTGGTCACACAACGATTGTTTCACTTTATTATCTTTCTTGGGTGACACGTGGCAACGTCGCCTGCCGTGCCCGCTCTGTGTGTGTTGTGTACTCACCATTTGTACTCACCTATTTGTGGTTGCAGGGTCGAGTCACAGCTCCTGGCCCCGCCTCTCGCTGATTGCTACTAGGTCCTCTCTCTCCCTGCCCCATGAGCTCTATCATACTCGCCTTAAAACATGTATGGTTTCCTGCCTCCACCACATCACTTTCTAGGCTATTCCATGGCCTGACTACTCTATGACTGAAGAAATACTTCCTAACATCCCTTTGATTCATCTGAGTCTTCAACTTCCAATTGTGACCTCTTGTGTCTGTGATCCCATCTCTGGAACATCCCGTCTTTGTCCACCTCGTCTATTCCGCGCAGTATTTTATATGTCGTTATCATGTCTCCCCTGACCCTCCTGGCCTCCAGTGTCGTCAGGCCGATTTCTCTCAACCTTTCTTCATAGGACAATCCCCGTAGCTCTGGGACTAGTCTTGTTGCAAACCTTTGCACTTTCTCTAATTTCTTGACGTGCTTGACTAGGTGTGGATTCCAAACTGGTGCTGCATACTCCAGTATGGGTGTGTGTTGATGTGTGTGTGTGTGTGGTGTGTGTGTGTGTGTGTGTATGTGTGTGTGTGTTGTGGTGTGGTGTGTGTGTGTGTGTGTGTGTGTGTATTGTGTGTGTGTGTGTGTGTGTGTGTGTGTGTTGTGTGTGTGTGCGTGCGCGCGCTTTATCTCTCACTTATTTGTTCTCATGTATTTGTGGTTAGAGGGGGTTCGAGTCTCAAACTCCTGACTCTGTCTCTTGCCACTTGCAGATTTACTCCATCCTAAATTCTCGAGTCCTGTCATACCTGCATATTCTTAAATCTATGTTATGAAATCTGCTTTCACTACTTCGTCGTCAAGGTCATTCCACTTCCTGACCACCTAGATGGTGAACAAATACTTCCTGACACACCTGTTTCTCGTCCGCGTCTTAATTTTTTACTGAGCCCTTGTGTAACCTCTTTCTCCCCCTCTCACTGTCCGTATCTTCTCTTACAAGACTTGCGAGTATTTTATATGTCTTCCCTGGTGCTTCCATCCTGTATTGTCTTCAAGTTTAGTTTCTTTAACCTTTCATTAAAGTTCATACCATTAGCTCTTGCACCAGTATTGGTGCAAACCTCTGCATTCTCTCCATTTTTTCTGATATGCTTTATCAGATGTGGGTTCTGTACTCGTGCCGTATACTCCAAAATCTGCATTAACTGCAAAGGGTATTTGGTTGATATCGCGTGATATTTTTGGGGACTATGTTTAAACCCCAAAAGCTTTCTCCGTTGAATATTGTTCTCTGTTTTCCCCCTTCCCCAGGTTCACACTTTGCTTTTTGTCTGCCCTTTTTCCTGGGCTTGCGGGGGCCATATGCCCTCTAATTTGGGTTTTCTGCATGTACAACCAAATGCCACCCATCTTTTGACAAACATTTATCATGCGAAATAAACCTTTGTTTTTTGTTTTTGTTTTGTCCTTAAGTTCTTTTTGCCTAAAATTTTTACATTGACATGATACTGGTTATTTTCTTTTTGTGAAACATTCAATACATCAAAACAGTTTTTTCCAATACTGATTCCGTGGACCCCGCTTGTTACATTTGGCCAGCTGACCGCTACTGTGATAATCTCTCTGTCTTCCTTACAGTGCACCTCTTAGTACCTGCCTGCCCCAAGTATTTTGTCCCATCTCTCGGGAGGAAGGGTCCTAAGCGTTTTTTGAAAACCAAAAAATATACTTTATCCCTTTGTTACAAGAACGTCCTCAAATACCGTCTCCAACATCTAAGGGCCAACAAATTTTTCCCCCTCTAAAATAGGCATGTTTCGGTTTTTTAACAAGAAGTTGCAAAACCCATCCCCCCCCCTCTCTCTCCTTCTCCTAATTTCTTTGCTTTTTGTTATAGAATTCCAGCAGATTTGTGTTACAGGATTTGCCATCTCTAATGTGTTGGTTGTTGTTTATAAAGCCACTGCCTCCAGGTGCTATCACCTCTCTCCTTTTGATTATCTTCCTTGCTTTAATTAATATGCATGATCATGATACTGGCCTGTAGTTTATTGCTTCTTGTCTGCTCCCTTTCTTAAATAGTGTGACTACATTTGCGTCCTTCCAGAACTCTGGTAAATGCTCCGTATCTATTGACTTCTTTATATTTCAGCTCGGGGGCTAACAGTGCATCTGCACACTGTTAGAATGCATGGTGACACTTTTGCAGCTCCACTGACTTGAATGTTTCTGGCTCACTCAGATGTTTCATCACTTGTTCTCCTGTTATGTGTATGTATCCAGTACCTGATGATGTTCACCTTCCTTCGCGTGCTGTTGTGTGTGTACTCACCTATTTGTACTCACCTATTTGTGGTTGCAGGGGTTTCGAGTCCTAGCCCCTTTGGCCCCGCCTCTTCACCGGTTGCTACTAGACCCTCTCTCTCCCCGCTCCATGAGCTTTATCAAACCCGTCTTAAAACTGTGTATGGTTCCTGCCTCCACTACGTCATTTTCTAGGCTATTCCACTGCCTTACAACTCTATGACTGAAGAAATACTTCCTACTATCTCTCTGACTCAATTTGTGTCTTCAACTTCCAATTGTGGCTCTTGTTTCTGTGTCCCCTCCCTGGAACATCCTGTCCTTGTCCACCTTGTCTATTCCACGCAGTATTTTATTATGTCGTTATCATGTCTCCCCTGACCCTCCTGTCCTCCAGTGTCGTCAGGCCGATTTCCCTTAATCTTTCTTCAAGGACATTCCCCTTAGCTCTGAACTAACCTTGTTGCAAACCTTTGTACTTTCTCTAGTTTCTTGACGTGCTTTATCAAGTGCGGGTTCCAAAAAAGGTGCTGCAAAACTCCAGTATGGGCCTGACATACACGGTGTACAGTTCTTGAATGATTCCTTACTAAGGTGTCGGGAATTTCTGTTCTCAGTTTGCCAGGCGCCCATATGCTGCAGCAGTTATCTGATTGATGTGTGCTTCCGGAGACATGCTCGGTGTTATACTCACCCCAAGATCTTTCTCCTTGAGTGAGGTTTGCATCTTTGGCCCCTAGCCTATTTCTGTGGTTTCTCCTTCCCCATATTTTGCTTTGCTTCAATTAAATTGGGCCTTTTTGGCTGGAAACACCGGTGTCCAGTCTTCCAGGTATTTTAAGCCCTGCCGGGCCCCCTCATCTTTAATTCTCCCTTTTCCCTTAATCTTCTAAAATAGGGACACCCTTTTTGAACAAACCCCTTTTCGAAATTTTGTCTTTCCTTTTTCTAAAATGCACTGGGGTTCCAAAGGCCCGAACCTCCGTGGGCCGTCTCACGGTGACTGTGATCAATTTCCCTTACAAATCAATTGACTCTTTTTGGTTGCCTCCCCTGGTCAGGTTTCTTTGATCCTTGCATGCTCTTGTTATATCCCCCGATCTTTCTCCTTGGTGGGTTTGGTTTTGGCCCTAGCCTATTTGTCTGGGGTTTGTCGGGTGCCTTTCCCTATCTTCAGTGTTTGTGGGGTTTTTTGAGGTTTGTGGGTGTATTGTGGTTTTTGTTGTGGTACTAAACTTTTAATTCTCTCTTAACTTTTGCAGGGCATCATAGCCCCTTCTCCGCTTCTTCACTTCGTACCTGGTCCATTCCCCTGTTCCCCGCTCGCCATGATTTATACATCTTATTTTTTACCTTTCCCTCTTGTTGTGGGGTGGTTTTGTGTTGGGGAGTGTTTGGTTGGTGTGTTATTTGTGTGTGTTGTGTGTGGTGTGTAGTATGTGTGTGTGTGTGTGTGTGTGTGTGTGTGTGTGTGGTGTGTGGTGTGTGTGTGGTGGGGTGTGTGTGTGGTTTGTGTGTGTGGGAGGGCCCCTTTCTCAATACGGGGGGGTAATCAATAGTTTTGGGCCGCCCACCGTTAAAAAATTTCCTCCGCAAATTTTATACCGCTTACGAAACCTCGTGGGGGGGTGGGGGTGGGGGGTGGGGAGGATGGGGCGGCTGGGGTTGGGTGAGAGGTGTGAGGATGGGGGTTGAGGGGGTTGGGGGGAGTGTGTGCTGGGGTGAGGTGGGTGGCAGCGCGCGCGCGGCACCATATCGAAAGAAAATTAAGTTTAGGCCGACGACGACAATTACCAACCGCAGCATACCGACAGCGCAAGCGTCGAAAAGGAGGCGGCGGCGGCACCCATGAGAAATAGCAGCAGCAGCAGCATGAGCAGCGCAGCATGAGCAGCAGCAGCACATGAGCAGCACCCAGCAGCAGGAGCAGCAGCAGCAGCAGCAGCATGAGCAGCAG
The DNA here is from genome assembly GCF_026875155.1 of Cherax quadricarinatus. NCBI lineage: Eukaryota > Metazoa > Arthropoda > Malacostraca > Decapoda > Parastacidae > Cherax > Cherax quadricarinatus. Next base: position 6,871 of record NW_026467796.1, read on the forward strand.
CATGAGCAGCAGCAGACAGCAGATGAGCAGCAGCAGAGCACAGCACCCAAGCATGAGCAGCAGCATGAGCAAGCAGCAGCATGGCAGCAGCAGCAGCAGCCTGAGCAGCAGGCAGCAGCAGCAGCAGCGCAGCATGAGCAGCAGCACATGAGCAGAGCGCAGCAGAGAAAGCAGCAGCACAGCAGCAGCATGAGCAGCAGCAGCAGAGCAGACAGCAGAAATGAGCAGCTAAGCAGCATGAGCAGCAGCAGCAGCATGAGCAGAGCAGCAGCATGAGCAGCAGAGCAGCAGCAGCAAGCAGAGCAAGAGCAGCAGAAAGGCAGAAAAAGGGCAAAAGCAGAGCGGGCAGAGCAGCAGCAGCATAGCAGCACCCAGCAGCAGCAGCAGAGAGCAGCAGCAGCATGAGCATGCAGCAGCAGAGCAGCAGCAGCAGCATGCAGAAAGCAGAGCAGCAGCATAGCAGCAGCAGCATGAGCAGCAGCAGCAGCAGAGCAAGCAGCACAGAAATGAGCATGTCAGCACAGCAGCATAAAGCAGAAAGGCAGCAGAGCAGAGCAGCAGCAGAAAGCAGAGCAGCAGCAGACAAGCAGCAGCACATGAGCAGCAGCAGCAGCATGGCAGCAGGCAGCAGAGCAATAGCAGCAGCAGCAGCAGCATAACGCAGCGCAGCATCAGCAGCAGCAGCAGAGCCCCAGCATGAGCAGCAGCATGAGCATAGCAGCAGAAAGAGCAAGCAGCAGCAGCAGAGCAGCAGCATGAGCAGCCAGCAGCAGAAGCAGCAGAAAGCAGCAGCAGCATGAGCAGCAGAAAGAGCAGTAGCAGCAGCATGAGCAGCAGCAGCAGCTAGCAGCAGCAGCATGAGCACAGGCAGCAGTAGCAGCAGCATGAGCAGACCAGCAGCATGAGCAGCAGCAGCAAGCAGCAGCATGAGCAGCAGCAGACAGTAGCAGCAGCATGAGCAGTAAGCAGCAGCATGAGCAGCAGCAGCAGCAGGGCAGCAGCAGCATGAGCAGCACAGCAGAGCAGCAGCATAGCAGCAGCAGCAGGGCAGCACAGCAGCAGCAGCATGAGCGGGCAGCAGCAAGCTAGCAGACATGAGCACAGCAGCATGCAGCGCATGACAGTAGCAGCAGCATAAAGCACCCAGCAGCAGGCAGCAGCACAGCAGCAGCATGAGCAGCAGCAGGCAGAGCAGCACATGAGCAGCAGCAGCGCAGCAGCAGCAGCAAGCAGCAGCAGGGCAGCAGCAGCAGCAGCAAGCAGCTAGCAAGCAGCAGCAGCAGCAGCAGCAGCAGCAGCAGCAGCAGCATGAGCACAGCAGAGCAGCAGCAGTGGCAGCAGCAGCAGCAGCAGCGCAGCAAGCAAGCAGCAGCATGAGCAGGAGCAGCAGCAGCAGCAGCACACAATCACTGCACGTTATACCTATGACTGACGATCACAACAGGTGACGCGCTGGATGTCATGGCGTATTGTTACCGAGACTGAAAGTTGTCTACTAATGATAACTACTTTGGAGGATTTACCAAGCTTAAGGCATTGTCTAAGGAAGCAAGCTTCACCAAGACACCTAAAACAATTATCAACACTTGGACGATGATGACGACAGAGACACAAATTCCAGAACAGTGTTTTATTACAACGTTTTGCTCTTTGTCGAGCTTAATCATGTCATGACATGATGACTTTGTAAAACTCTACAACCTGCCTCACCGTCTTCGGCTGTTGAAAAGCTGGCCGTGTTCAGTGGCAAATTGCTAATCTGTCATTTTTGCACAACAATTTTACAGGCTAGCAGCTGTTATCTTACCTCAGCTCATTCCAAAGCCCAGCACTAAGGTATACTACCACCTCCCAGGATGCGAACCACGGATACTCAGTGTGTGAGCTGAATGAGCTACCAACACAACTACTAGACACTGGTTACATGGATGACTTTTACTGACAACAGCTGAGTTGGAGCTCAACACCCGCAGATTAAAACGATCAGTCTTAAGTAAATCTCCAACACTCCACTGTTGCTAACAGTGTTGATATCCTCAACCCCGAACACCAGTCATGGTGCCTTGACGTGTATATTGGCTGGTAGACAGCTATCCTGCTGGGCAAGGACACATACGAGTCCTTCTCTCCCGTCTTGAAATGAAGTCTTTGTTATCTGTCTTGATTTGCTAAGGCCTTGAGGTCTTTGGCAACCCCATGTGTTTCCATGGTGCGATCACCAATAGTCTCATTATTCAGATATCCCGGTCGCATTATGCAAATGGAGGATCGAGCTCCTTTACTCCTTGCTCTGGAGATCCGTGCGGGCTTAACGCTACATGAAATACACTTTTCTTGTGTTTTCATGAACAGCCGAGTGTTCCCAGGGTCAGTGAGGGAGCTGGATACAGCCGAGTGTTCCCAGGGTCAGTGAGGGAGCTGGATACAGCCGAGTATTCCCAGGGTCAGTGAGGGAGCTGGATACAGCCGAGTGTTTCCAGGGTCAGTGAGGGAGCTGGATACAGCCGAGTGTTTCCAGGTCAGTGAGGGAGCCCGGATACAGCCGATGTTTCCAGGGTCAGTGAGGGAGCTGGATACAGCCGAGTGTTTCCAGGGTCAGTGAGGGAGCTGGATACAGCCGAGTGTTTCCAGGGTCAGTGAGGGAGCTGGATACAGCCGAGTGTTCCCAAGGTCAGTGAGGGAGCTGGATACAGCCGAGTGTTCCCAGGGTCAGTGAGGGAGCTGGATACAGCAGAGTGTTTCCAGGGTCAGTGAGGGAGCTGGATTTATAAATATATATATAAATATATATATATATATATATTATAAATATATAATATAAAATATATATAAAATAAATATATATATATACTAAATATATAATATATTTAAAAAAATATATAAATACATATATATATATAATATAAAAAAACATTATATTATATATATATAAATATATATATATAAATATTAATATATATATATATAAAAATATATACATAATATATATAAAAATATACATAATATATATATATATATATATATATAAATAATATATAATACATATATATTATATATAAAAATATAATATAATAATATAATAAATTATATATTTTAAAATATATATATATAATAAATAATATATAAATAAAATAAATATAAAAAAAAATAAAATTTTAAATATAAATATAATAAAAATATATATATATATTATATAAAATATATATTTTGTATATATATATATATATAAAAATATAATATATATAAAAAAAAATTTTTAAATTAATATAATATATAAAAAATAAATAATTAAATTATATATTTTTATAATATATTTTTAATTTATTATATATAAATAATGTATAAAATTTATTATAATATATATATATAAATATATATATATATATAAAATTTTATTTTATATTTTTTAAATATAATATAAAAATTTTTTAATTAATAATTATGAAATAATATATATAATTTTTAAATTATATTTAATTTTTTTATAAAAATATTTTATATATATAAAATTATAATATATATATAATTATTAAATTATATATAATATTATAAAAATATTTGTCGTGCCGAATATGTAAAACTGGTCAATTAGCTGAACCTTTAAAAAATTAATCCTTTCTAAAATTTTCTTTAAACTTTTTAAAGTAATTTTTTTTCATTAATGTTAAGTGAAAATTTTAATTTTGCACCAAAAGAATTTTAGAAAATTTACCTAACCTTTTTATAAAAAATAATTTTTTTTACCAACCCCAACAAAATATTTTTAAAGATTTGTTTAAAATAATTTAATACTAAACAAACACGTAAAATATATTTTTTTTCTTAGTTCAGAATGATTTTGGGGAAATTTAATGCAACACAAATTTTTGCTTTCCTATAGGCAGATGACCGTTGCATTTAAGCCAAGATCGCAAGTTCGCTTTTTCGGGACGACAAATAATAAATATGTATATATAATATATATATATAATATATATAATTTTATATATATATTATAAAATATAATAAATATTATATATACATAAAAAAATAAATATAAATAATACATACAAAATAAAATATATATTATAATTATAATACAAAAATAATATATAAAAAATACATAAAAAATATATATAATATTAATAAATAAATATATAATATATAAAAATAAATAATATTATAAAATAAAAAAATTTTAACTAAAAAAATATATTAATAAAAAATTATAAAAATTTCATAAAATATATAATATAATATTTTATAAAATATATATATATATAAATATATTTTATATATATATAGAAATTTTTTAAAAATTTAGTTTAGCCCCTTTCAGGGGTCAGCCCCTTTTTTTCCCTAGGGGGCCCCCTTCGAAAGGGGCAAATATCTTGTTTTCTGCTACACGAGTAATTGACCCCCGATGCATACCATATGGAAAGTGGCCGACGCTCCGTGCGGCCTGTGTTGCAAAATGTACTTAATAAAGACAGTTCACCTACCTTACAAGACAATTTAAGGGGAAAACCCGCTCCCACTTTTTTTTTCCGAGTAAAATAGTGGGCTTGTTTTTCTAGCTTTAAAACAGAAGATTTAAAAAATTCTCTTTGCTTCATCGAGGAAGTGCAAGGAAGCAAAAGACAGGGCAGCCCTTTTCCCCTTTTTGCTAGGGGGGTAACGGGTGGGGGGTTGTGGCTCTTCAATTACTTTTTACTCTAGTGGGGTACACTGAGCCAGAAACCAACAAAGAACGATCTGGCTTAGTGTGAACATAGTGTCTCAAAAACACAATAAACACTTAAAAAAGTGATCAGCTTTTTTATAATAAGATTTGAAACAAAAAGACAAATCTTGTGGGAAAATAGTGTACCATGTGGGGGATTTCCCAGACTATGGAAATGTGGACATCCAAGGACACTTCAGCTTTTTATCAAATCACCGATACCGTCGAAGGGTGAAGAACACCAACCAACAAAAAGAGCAAGGTAGGTTACAATTTCTTGAGAGGGGGACTCGCATTTTTGAGTCACAAAGGGGTTTGAATCAAACCCATAGTCGGGAGTTTGGTGCGGACCTTTGAGTCCACACAAGTAAGTTTTTCAGCCATCAGTGAAGAAAATGCTGACATAACACCCCCAGGGGTAATTTTTTAATCTTTCAAATTAAACTATTTTTTACCCATTGAGAGATGACTTCGACAGATTCTCAAGACCCGTCTGCAGCCCCTGCAGACAGAGCTTTTTTTCTAAGTTAAGTTTCCCTTAAACTTAGCTGGAATGCCATTTTCAACAAATTGGTCGTGCCGAACCGGGTAAAGGCCACACTGGGGTCCAAAAGGTTTTTTTCTACGTGT
>NW_026467797.1:0-13284 GCF_026875155.1 Cherax quadricarinatus
GGAAATCGTCGTGTTATTTTCGTCCAAACATTGGCTCGCAAATGGTCGGTTGACTCGCTAATCGTCGTTTGTCCTGGATGCGTACTCACGGCTCTGAGCCACCTCGGCCTCCCTTCCCAGCCAGTGTTCTACTGTTTACCAGTGAGCGACGGTCCCCTCACTTATTCATACAAAATTATTTTTTATTATTAACACACTGGCCGATTCCCACCAAGGCAGGGTGGCCCGAAAAAGAAAAACTTTCACCATCATTCACTCCATCACTGTCGTGCCAGAAGGGTGCTTTACACTACAGTTCTTAAACTGCAACATTAACACCCCTCCTTCAGAGTGCAGGCACTGTACTTCCCATTTCCAGGACTCTAGTCCGGCCTGCCGGTTTCCCTGAATCCCTTCATAAATGTTACTTTGCTCACACTCCAACAGCATGTCAAGTATTAAAAACCACTTATCTCCATTCACTCCCATCAAACACACTCATGCATGCCTGCTGGAAGTCCAAGCCCCTTGCACACAAAACCTCCTTTACCCCCTCCCTCCAACCTTTCCTAGGCCGACCCCTACCCCGCCTTCCTTCCACTACAGACTGATACACTCTTGAAGTCATTCTGTTTCGCTCCATTCTCTCTACATGTCCGAACCACCTCAACAACCCTTTCTCAGCCCTCTGGACAACAGTTTTGGTAATCCCGCACCTCCTCCTAACTTCCAAACTACGAATTCTCTGCATTATATTCACACCACACATTGCCCTCAGACATGACATCTCCACTGCCTCCAGCCTTCTCCTCGCTGTAACATTCATCACCTATGATTCACACCCATATAAGAGCGTTGGTAAAACTATACTCTCATACATTCCCCTCTTTGCCTCCAAGGACAAAGTTCTTTGTCTCCGCAGACTCCTAAGTGCACCGCTCACCCTTTTCCCCTCATCAATTCTATGATTCACGCATACAAAGTACTTCATAATATTCCATTCATTTTAGTGCTTGCAACTACTAAATAAGCTACCATGGCTCCAAAGAAAGCTCCTAGTGCCAAGCCTTTGGTACAGAAGGTGAGAAATACAATTGAATTTAAGAAAAACATCATTGAACAATATGAAAGTGGCATATGTGAGGCCGAACTGGCCAGGATGTATAACAAATCCTGTACAACCATATCTTCCATCGTGGCCAAGAATAAGGAAATCAGAGAAGCTGTTGTTGCAAAGGGGGTAAATATGCTGACAAAAATGAGATCACCAGTACTCGATGAGGTTGAGAAATTATTATTGGTGTGGATAAATGAGAAACAATTAGCAGGAGATAGTCTTATGAAGTCTATTATTTGTGAAAAGGCTAGGCAGTTGCATGACGATCTGGTAAAGAAACTGCCTGCAACGAGTACTGATATTTGTGAATTTAAGGCCAGCAAAGGTTGGTTTGAGAGATTTAAGAACTATAGTGGCATACACAGTGTGATAAGGCATGGTGAGGCTGCCAGTTTGGACAAAATTGCAGCTACAAAAATTCGTAAGTGAATTCATAGAGGCTGAAGGATTGAAACCTGAACAAGTGTTCAATTTTGACAAAACAGGCCTCTTTTGGAAGAAAATGCCAAAGAGGACCTACATTACTCAGGAGGAAAAGGGACTGCCAGGACACAAGCCTATGAAAGACAGGCTGACGCTCATGTTCTGTGCTAATGCTAGTGGGGATTTCAAAGTGAAGCCGTTACTAGTGTACCATTCTGAAAATCCCAGAGTGTTCAGGAAAAACAGTGTTATGAAGAGTAAATTGTGTGTGTTTTGGAGATCTAATAATAAGGCATGGGTCATGAGGGAAATTTTCGTCGAGTGGTTCAATGAAGTGTTTGGCCCTAGTGTGAAGAATTACCTCCTGGAAAAGAAATTGGATCTTAAGTACAGTGGAACCTCAAAAATCGAACTGCTCCCAACACGACCAATTACGTAAGTGTATTTTTGTAAGTGCTTTTATAAGTGTATTTTTGAGGGTCTGAAATGGACTAATCTAATTTACATTATTCCTGATGGGAATAAATTCATTCGGTAAAGGCACTCGAACAGCCTTCTGGACCGAAGAAAGTTCGATATTTGAGGTTCCACTGTACCTCCTAGTAATGGACAATGCACCTGCTCATCCTCCAAACTTGGATGACCTAATTCTGCAGGAGTCTGGGTTCATCACAGTAAAGTTCTTGCCCCTGAATACCACTCCTCTCCTCCAGCCCATGGACCAGCAGGTCATTTCAAACTGTAAAAAACTCTACACCAAAGCAATGTTTCAAAGGTGCTTTAATGTGACCTCAGACACTCACTTGACCATAAGAGAGTTTTTGAAAGAACACTTCGGCATCCTCCATTTCATAAGCCTTATAGGTAAGGCTTAGGAGGGAGTGACTACCAGGACTTTGAACTCTGCTTGGAGAAAACTGTGGCCAGATTGTGTCTACAAGAAGGATTTTGAAGGGTTTGTGGCTGACCCTGATGAGCCTATGTCAGTTGTGAACTCTATTGTGGCATTGGAGAGTTCCATGGGGTTGGATGTGAGTTTGGAGGATGTGGAAGAGTTGGTGGAGGACCACAATGAAGAGCTAACCACTGAGGAGCTGCAAGAGCTTCAGCAAGAACAGCAACAGATTGCAGCTCAGAATCTTGCTGCAGAGGAAGAGGAAGAGAGATGGAAGAAGATGCCTTCTTCAGAAATTAAGATTTTTGAAATGTGGGGTAGGATGGAAAGATTTATGGAGAAACATCACCCTGAGAAGGATGTTGCAAGCCATATCAGCAACTTGTACAGTGACAGAGTCTTGGCCCATTTTAGGGAAATTTTAAAGAGACGCCAGAAACAGAGCTCTCTGGACACTTTTTTTGCGAGACAGGACTCCAGTGACTCTCAAGCTGGTCCTAGTGGCATTAAGAAACAGAGAAGAGAAGTAACCCCAGAAAAGGACTTGGTACCTGAGGTGTTGATGGAAGGGGATTCCCCTTCCAAACAGTAACTAATCCAATCTGTCTCCTCCAGTCTTCCATACACTAAGAAGAATCACCAATAAAGGTAAGCGTTATGCTGTTAATGTTTCATTCATCATGTCCCATTGTATTGTTTATATACTACATCTGTATTTCATGTAAAATTTTTTTTTGTTTTAATACTTCTGGGTGTCAGGAACGGATTAATTGTATTTACATTATTTCTTATGGGGAAAATTGATTTGAAAATTGTCTATTTCGATATTCGTCGCACTTCCAGGAACGGATTAACGACGATAAACGAGGGACCACTGTAATTAAAATATCATAACACAATTGACAAACACAGCTGCCTTGTAGCAGAGAGAGACTGGACACGTATGAATTAAGAATGCTGGGATGGAGGGGGAGGTGTCGGGGAGTGGTAAGGGATGGTGGCATGGTGTCGTGGAGTGGTAGGGGATGGCAGGGTGGTGTCAGGGAGTGGTAGGGGATGGTGGGGTGGTGTCATGGAATGGTAAGGGATGGCTCCCCGGATGCTCCACAACAAGGTGGCCGCTTAAGCAAAAGAGAATTTTTTTTTTCTTCCCACAAACTGAACCATGTTAAATTAATTAACTGTGCAGCAATTCTTCAATGGCGGTCTACTGTATTATTATAATAACGATAGAGCTTCAGTTCCCTAAATTAATAATAATAATAATAATAATCATAATAATAATAATAATAATAATATAATAACAATAATAATAATAATATAATAATATTATTATTATTCTTATTATAATGATGGAGCTTCAGTTCCCTAAATTAATAATAATAATAATAATAATTATTATAATAATGATAGAGTTCCAGTTCCCAAAATTAATACAGTGGAACTTCTACTTGCGAGTTTAATCTGTTCCATGGCCATGTTCGCAACTGGATTTGCTCATTTGCAGAGTCAATTTTCCTCATTTAAATTAATTGAAATACAATTAATCCGTTCCAGTGGAATTTTGTACTTCAATAATTTTGCTAATATCAACTCTATGGCTTATTTATCTATCTCATTTCATCTAATATGACAAAATAAACAATATAAATAACATACAAACCTGATATATACTCTAAAATGAATAAAATATTTCATTCATGTGGTGGTATGGGCGGTGTCGGCGGTGGAAGAGTTTGTCTGGAGACCGGGCAAAATACTTCATGAATAATTTAGCTAATATCATCTATACGGCTTATTTATCTATCACAGTTCATCTAATATGACATAACAAACAATATAACAAACATAGAAACATGATTCAGTGGACCCCCGGTTCGCGATGCCATCGCTATCCGATAAATCTGGTATGTGATGCACTATATCGCAAAAAATTTGCCTCGGTTCCCGTTACAAAACCCGGTATATGCGATTCGTCCGAGACATGTCCACGTGTGGCCTGAACTGCCCCGTGTGTGCCAGTGTTTACAAGCCAGCGAGTGTGCTCGCATCTAAGGATACATTCGATACATTCTATATTATCACAGTGTTTTTGGTGCTTGTTTCTGCAAAATAAGTCACCATGGGCCCCAAGAAAGCTTCTAGTGCCAAACATTCGAGACCAAGGGTGCTAATGACTATTGAAATGAAGAAAGATAATTGCAAAGTACAAAAGTGGAGTGCGTGTGTTGGAGCTGGCCAAGTTGTATACAAAACCCTAATCAACCATCTCTACTACAGTGACCAGGAAAACGGCAATCAAGAAGCTGTTGCTGCAAAAGGTGCAACTGTGATTACGAAATGGCGACCACAAGTGTTAGAAAATGTTGAGAGACTGTTATTGGTGTGGATAAATGAAAAACAGATAGCAGGAGACAGCATCTCTCAAGCGATCATTTGTGAAAAGGCTAGGCAGTTGCATGACGATTTGGTAAAGAAATTGCCTGCAACTAGTGGTGATGTGAGTGAATTTAAGGCCAGCAAAGGTTGGTTTGAAAGATTTAATAATCGTAGTGACATACATAGTGTGATTAGGCATGGTGAGGCTGCCACTTCAGACCAAACCCCGGAAAAGGACTTGCTACCTCAAGTCCTAATGGAGGGGGATTCCCCTTCTAAACAATAGGTTCGACACTCTCCCTTCCTCCCATCCCATCAATCATCACCAGATCTTCATTAAATGCAAGTGTCATGTATTCTATTGTTAGTAGAGTACATACTACAAACTGTGCATGTCTTCTTCAGTTTGTGTGCATTAAACTTAATATTTCATGTGGTAAAAGTTTTTTTTTCTTACTTTTGGGTATCTTGCATGGATTAATTTGATTTCCATTATTTCTTATGGGGAAAACTGATTCGCTTTCCGATATTTTTGGTTTACGATGAACTCTCAGGAACGGATTAATATCGCGAACCGGGGGTCCACTGTATATACTCTAGAATGAATAAAATATGTCATTCATGTAGTGGTATGGGCGGTGTCGGTGGTGGATGAGAGTTTGCCTGGAGACCGGGCAAAATACTTCATGAATAATTCCGCTAATATCATCTATATGGCTTATTTATATATCACAGTTCATCTAATATGACAAAAGCAATAAAAATAACATAGAAACATAATACATACTCTAGAATGAATAAAATATGTCATTATGTAACAGGTGGAGGCGGCCACAACCGCTCCCTCTTTGTTGTGGTAAACACTGCCATCTAGTGATGGCCTTTTGAAGCCATCTATTATAATTGTTATATTATTATTATTATTATTAGTATTATTATATAAATAATTTGTAATTTTTATTCACACAAAAAATATAAGATTTACTGTTATTCCTTATTGCAATACGTAATTGTATAAATAATGTCAACCCATTCATGACTGCATATTGGAATGGACAGTGACGTTATGCGTTTACTCTGAAACAGCCAAGTAACTGACCATTTGTCCTAGGTTGAGCTCAATTTCAAGACACTTTTTGTAGTGAAAGCAATCTAAATCATATCTATTTCTGTAATATATCTTCCCTTCTATCAAATGAGACCAAAAAAAACGAGAATACAGCCATAAAAACCATGCGAAAATACCGCTAAGGGGTGCCTAATTGCTGAAAAGTGAACTCCATTATTTATGCTTAGATTTCTTTCATTTTTGGTGTACGTTAAGAAGCATCTTTCCATCATACATTGCCCAAGTTTCAATAAGATAGTCCAACAAACATATGAGATACAATTCCCGAGATCAAGAGCAAGAGCCCTTCACCAGTGTCAAGAAACCTGCCTTGAGGTCTGCTCGTTTGTGGAAATTTTGCTCACGTATGGAAGCAAAAAATCGACCCATCGACTGCTCGTATTTGGAAAAACTCGCACATGGACACGCTCGCAAGTAGAGGTTCCACTGTAATAATAATAATAATAATAATGCATAATACATATGTAATATACAGTGGACCCCCGCCTTATGAACGCATCATGTTACGTTAAATCCGCCATATGAAGCATTTGAACGCAAAAATTTTGCCTTGCCTCACGATAAAAAACTCACCTTACATGATTCGTCTGGGACGCATCTCACGTGTGGCCTCAGCGCCAGTGTTTACAAGCCAGCTACTGTGGTCACATCTACACATACATTTGGTACATTTCACATTATTCCAGTGTTTTTAGTGCTTATAACTGCAAAATATGTCACCATGGGCCCCAAGAAAGCTTCTAGTGCCATCCCTGTAGTAAAAAGGGAGAGAATTAGTATGGAATTGAAAAAAAAAGATTAAGGAAATGTGTGCAATGTGGGTTGAACTGCAAACCTTTACGGATGAAAATCACCCTGACACAGCTACTGCAAGCCGTTTTTGGAAAACTTTAAATGAAAATTTTTTTGGGCCCTTTTGGGAAAAGTCTTAAAGGAAGGGGAGGTACAGAGCTCTATGGCCCAGACTTTTTTTTGACAGGAGGTCCAGTGCCCTCCCCAAGTCGGCCCCAAAGTGGCATTAAAAGAAAAAGGGGAAGAAAAACCCGGGAAAAGGACTTGCAACCTAAAAGCCCCTTAAAAGGAAAGGGGGAAATTCCCCCTTTTAAAACAATAACCCCACACATTTCCCCCTCCTCCCACCCCAATCAATAAATCCCCCCCGATCTTCAAAAAAGGGTAATTTCCCATGTATTCAAATTCTTGCATGCCTTCTTCGTTTGTGTGTAAAAAAATTTAAATATTTCAATGGAAAAATTTTTTTTTTTTTCATATTTTAAAGTTTCGGGAAAGGATTAATTTGTTTCCATTATTTCTTATGGGGTAAATTTTCTCTCGTGTTTTGTTTGCTTTTTTTTAACAGTCATTTGGCCAAAAATTTTTTTTTTTTTCTAACCATGGGTTTTCCCAGTGATCTACTGCAGTTTTTTCCCCAAAAATACTCCATTTTCTCTTTCAGTAAGAACATGGCCCAAAATTTCCCAAGTCAAATTTGGGGCAGAAAAAAGGGAGATGCTTTTTGGGCCCTTTTCCACCATAAATTTTGCCTATTTTTTTTTTCATCCGGAGTATATAAATTTTGTTTTCTGTGCTAAAAATTTTGTTGTTTTTTTATGTCATATTAAAATGAAAATGTGATAGAAAAATAAGTCGTACAGTTTTAACTAGTTTTCATATTCAAGTATTTTTTTCTCGCCTCCAGAGTGCAGGAACGAATTAAAAGGCTTTTCAATTAAAATTTAAAACCCGTAAAAAGGGGCCAAGCAATCTATGTTTTATGTGTGTAGGCACAAAAGTAGATCTACGTTTTTTTTTACATATTTTCAAATGAAAAAAAAAAAAAGTAGATCCCCAAAAATTTTTACAAAATTTTCAAATGTAAAAAAACAAAAAAAAAGAAACTACTTTTTACTACTTTCAAATGCCCGAAAAAATGTAAACAGGAGGGCCCCGCTTTTAAAGGCGTTTCACTTTAAAGGCAAATTTCCCCTAAAATGGTCCAAATTTTTTAAAATTTTGAACCCCAAAACTCGCCTTTTAACGGCTCCCCCCACCTGACTTTCTAAAACGGTCACCGTGCCCCACCCTGTTTGTTTACATTCTCCTGAGCTCAGTAAGCACTAAGTCTCTCCATTTTGTCTGGAAACTCCAAAATTTCAATGTTTTTAAAAGTTATTTCATATTTTATATATACCGAATCATACTATACCTTACCAAATAACTTACAACTTGTGGCATTGCAGGTACACATTAAATTGGTACCAGTTCCTTATGGTCTCCAGCTCTACTAGATGATTTAATAAGTCATCGAGTTGTTTAAATTCGTATTTACGTTAAGTAACACAGTTTCCATTTTCAATCCAATTATTTTTTCAAAATTATTCATATTTTAAACACTGCCTGATAAATACAGATTCCCACATGACTAAATAAACTAATGTGAGTGTGGTAGCAGATGTCTTGCCAGTGACGCATATTAGTAATGATAATAATAACTCACCCGAGTCTTTAAATGTCGTATATTACGTTAATACACATTTTCATTAATCCATCCATGATATTTTTTTCAAAATTATATAATAAACACGATGCATAACATATAAATAAGATAAATACACCCCACAGTAGAATAAATAAACATAAATGTGAGATGTGGTAGCAGACGACTTGCACAAGTGACGCCATATTAGAAATGATAATAATAATAATAACAATACTCACCGAGTCTCATTAAATGTCGTATATTACGTTAATATACACATTTTCATTAATCCATCCATGATATTTTTTTCAAAATTATATAATAAACACGATACATAACATAAAAAGATGATAAATACACCCCACAATAGAATAAATAAACATAAATATAAGATGTGGGAGCCACATAACTTGTACAAGTGACGGCAAGAATAACATTTTCTCTAATCTAACATAAGAGAAAATGTGTTACTGGGGTAACTGTAGAAAATTATTCCTTTCGTATGTATGTAAGTAAGTTTATTCAGGTATACACAAATACAGTTACATAGATTATCATACATAACAACATAGTGTAGAGAACCTAGGATAACCCAAAAAAGTCAGTGTGACTTATTTCCATTGCCTTCACTCAGAGCTTCATTTCTTCTCAAAATGATGTTACATGAGAATGGGAGTGTTCTTCTTTATTAATTCTACCGTATCAATGTAGAGACAACCTGTACACAATGTAACTTGTACACAAACCAGACGTGTACACTTCGTTTGTTTACAAAACTTACGTTCGCCTGGTTTGTTTACATAACTCTGCGCCTGTCGCCCTCTCAATAGTACTCATTCTTTCATCTCTCTCATTATTCGCTTTATCTCATTTACTTACTCCTGGACCCTACATTAAGACTACAAATATTTTAAGGTAAGTAATTAGTGAACTGTAATATACATTTTTCTGCTCTGGGATGCTAAATAATCATAGAATAGTATGTGTTGGTGGGTGGCCTTGGAAGGTAGCCTGGCTATTACCATACTAACCACAACTTGATTTCTTACAAATAAATACTACTTGTCCTCACCCTAGTATTAAGACTATAAATATTTTAAGCTAAGTAATGAGTGCACTTAATTGTGTATTGTACTTATTTTTATTGTTTTTTAATGCCTGGTTCTATTGCTAACTTAATATATGTTAGTGTAAACTTGTTATCTAGTGTTTGTAAAGCATTTAAAAGTGGAAAAAGGGGTGTTCCACTTTAACGGCGATTTCGCTTTAAACGGCGGTAGCCTGGAACCTAACCTGCCGTATTAAGTGGGCCCTCCTGTTATATATGATATATATATATGTGTGTGTGTGTGTACATATACTAATATATATATTTATATATATATATATATATATATATATATATATATATAATATTATAATATATATATATGATATAAATATAAATATACAGTGGACCCCTCGACCAGCGATGGCATCGATTAACCGATAAATCTTACTAGCGCTACATTTTACGCAAAAATTTTGCCTTCGATTAGCGGTATTTGTGGGTTTGTTTTTGGGGGGGGTTTGTGGTGGGGGAAAAATTTTTTTTTTTTTTTCTAAAAAACTCTGACCAACACTATTTTTGGGGTATAATAAATAATTCCTTCGTCTGAGACGCGTCACATTCTGGCCAGTGTTTTACAATCCACCAGACACCCGCGTCGCTTCAAAGCATACAATCGAACATTTCATATTATCACAGCTTTTGTAGTATGTGCACCTGCAAAAAGTAAGTCACCATGGGCCCAAGAAAGCTTCTAGGCCAACCCTCACAAAAAGGGTGAAATTACTATTGATATGAAGAAAGAGATCATTGCTAAGTATGAAAGTGGAGTGCATTCTCCGACTGGCAGAGCTGTACAACAAAACCCCAATCAACCATCGCTACTATTGTGGCCAAAGAAAATGGCAAAGCAAGAAGCTGTTTCTTCCAAAGGTGCAACTAGTTTTCAAAACTGAGGTTGCAAGTGATAGAAGATGTTGAGAGACTGTCTGGTATGAGTAAACGAAAAACAGATACAGGAGATAGCAGCTCATCACTCGATCATATGTGAAAAGGCTAGAATTGCATGACGATTTAATAGAAAAATGCCGAGCAACTAGTGGTGATTGAGTTGAATTTAAGGCCAGCCAAAGGTTGGTTTTGAGAGATTAAGAATCTAGTGGCATACATATTGATAAGGCATAGGGAGGCTGCCAGTTTGGACCAAAAAGCAGCTGAAAAATATGTGCAGGAATTCAAGGAGTACATAGACAGTGAAGGACTGAAACCGAACAAGTGTTTAATGTGACACTGACAATGTTGTGAAACACGTTAGGAATGTCATAAAGGAACTGAGTAAAGGCCTCTAAAGGGCAGATATGTTGTGCACAGAGGTCCAGTGACTCCTCAGCGGGTCCTAGGGCATTAAAAAGGGAGAGTAACCCCGAAAGAGGACTTGCCACCTCAATTCCTAATGAAGGGATTCCCCTTGCTAAACACTAAGGACCACCAACACACTCCCCTCTTCCCATCACATCAATCATCACCAAAGCTCAATAAAGGTAAGTGTCATGTACTGTGCATGTCTTCTTCAGTTTGTGTGTATTAAAATTAATAATTCATGTGTTTAAAATTTTTTTTTTCAATACTTTTGGGTGTCTTGCACGGATTAATTTGATTTCCATTATTTCTTATGGAGAAAATTAACTTACTACGATTATTTTGACTAAGGATGAGCTCTCAGGAACGGATTATACGTTAGTCCAAGGGTCCACTGACATGTATATATATATATAAATATAAATATATAAATATATATATATATATATATATATATATATATATAAATATATAATATAATATATACATATATACATATATATATATATACATATATTAATATAATATATATAATAAGATAATATATAATATATATATAAATTATATATATATATATATATAAATATAAAAATATATATATTATATATATATATATATAAGTGGTCCCTCGCGTTTCGTAGTTCTCGGCAATCGTAAATTTCGCCAATCATAGGGGTATTTTCGTATAAACATGGACTCGCTTTTCATAGGTTACTCTGCGAATATAGTTTGTCCGACGTTGAAAGCACAGTGGAGCCGGGAGGCCTCCCTACCCAAACCAGTCTGGCCATTGTTTACCAGTGAGTGAAGGTCTCCCTCAAGCACCTACAAATATTCATAATAACCACACATTTTAGTGCTTGCAAGTACTAATAAAGCTACCATGGCTCCAAAGAAAGCTCCTAGTGCCAAGCAGTGGTATGAAGGGAGAAATAAGTAACAGGTGACAAAGTCTGCCATTTTAGGGAAAGTGTTATAGAGAGCCAGAAACAGAGCTCTCTCCACAGTTATTTTGCGAGACAGGCACTAGAGTACTCCTCAAGTGGTCCCTAGTGGCATTATGAAACAGAGAAGAGAAGTAACCACCAAAAACAATTAGTACCTGAAGGTGTTGGACTGGAAGGGGATTCCCCTTCCAAACTGTAAACAATTCATCTCTCTCCTACAGCAGTCTCCCATACACTAAGAAGAATCTCCAATAAAGGTAAGCATTATGCTGATAATGTTTCATTCATCATTTCCCATTGTATTGTTTATGTACTACATGTATAATTTCATGTAAAAATTTTTTTGTTTTAATACTTCTGGGTGTCAGGAACGGATTAATTGTATTTACATTATTTCTTATGGGGAAAATTGATTCGCAAATCGTAAATTTCGTTTATAGTAGCTCCTCCAGGAATGGATTAATTACGAAAAACGAGGGACCACCGTATATATATATATATAATGTGAGTAGTCACGAAAGCGCTTGGAATTTCTCTATTCTTTCAGAGTGGTTGTTTGCATATTCTGAAATCACCTGTTTTACTGTGATCTTATTGCATATATACATATATTATATATATATATATAATATATATATATATATATAATATATATATATATATATATATATATATATATATATATATATATACAGTGGACCCCCGCATACCGTTGGCATCACATAACGATTAATCCGCATACGCTTGCTTTAATCGGAAAAATTTTGCCTCGCATACCGCTTAAAAACCCCTCACCGCTGTTCGTCCGAGACGCGTCCAATGTGCACCTTAGCCAGCGTCACATGTTCCGCCGGTGGCATGTATTACCAGCCAGCCTCGCGGTAGCATCCAAGCATACAATCGTAACATTTCGTATTATTACAGTGTTTTTGTGATTTTATCTGGAAAATAAGTGACCATGGCCCAAGAAAGCTTCTAGTGCCAACCCTACAGCAATAAGGTGAGAATTACTATAGAGATGAAGAAAAAGATCATTGATAAGTATGAAAGTGGAGTGCAGTCTCCGAGCTGGCCAGGTTGTATAATAAACCCCAATCAACCATCGCTACTATTGGTGGTACAGCGCTGCTGCTGCACTGTCAGCTGCTGCTGCTGCTGTAGCATCATCTGCTGCTGCTGTAGCATCGTTCTGCTGCTGCTGTAGCATCGTCTGCTGCTGCTGCTGCTGTAGCATCGTCTGCTGCTGCTGTAGCATCGTCTGCTGCTGCTGTAGCACTGTTGTTGGTGTGGCTTATTGAGAATATACCAAGAAACAATTAACCCCAGAGGATTTGCCACCCAGGATAACCCAAAAAAGTCAGTGTCATCGAAGACTGTCTAACTTATTTCCATTTGGGTCCTTAATCTTGTCTCCCAGGATGCAACCCACACCATCGACTAACACCCAGGTGAACAGGGAAAAATGCCTGGGAAAAGTGCTCATATTGGGAATTTTAAAACCAGCAAAAAGGGTTGGGGGTTTAGAGATT
>NW_026467798.1:0-13219 GCF_026875155.1 Cherax quadricarinatus
CGCCAAATGACTTCGAACAGGCGATAAATGACATGCCCATGTACTCCCCCCAGGGCCAGATCATGGAACCCCGTGTTCACCAAAAACTGAAAGAAGCCCTTATCACGTGTATTTAACATCCAATAGAGGGGGCAGGGCCTGGGGTCGTCCCACATACTAAAAACAACAGAAAACCCCTACTCCACAAAGGGGCAGTAAAGCAATAGAAAAAAAA
Source organism: Cherax quadricarinatus (assembly GCF_026875155.1). NCBI lineage: Eukaryota > Metazoa > Arthropoda > Malacostraca > Decapoda > Parastacidae > Cherax > Cherax quadricarinatus. The sequence continues at coordinate 215 of NW_026467798.1, forward strand.
CTACAGACCGATAGCACAAACATCCCATATCAAAAAATTTTTTAAAAGGGGCCCCTAAAAGCAAGATCCCCACCCATCTAGATACCTATAACTACACAACCCAGGGCAACAGGGGTTTTTGAACAGGTGCTCCTGTCTGTCCCAACTCTGGATCACTAGAAAAGGCCTAGAAAAAATTTGAGACACTTATGCAGCATAGGGGAAAACTTTTTCGGAAACTTTCCGCCACACAGTGGTTTCATCGTCCAATAAAAAAGGGGAAAGGTTAAGGAGGGAGGAAATGGGGTTTATCACCCTCAACCTGAGTCGATTGGTTCATCCATAAATCTTGTGAATGTACAGCATACCCCCTAGGGCGTGGCTTATAACTGTAGTGAGGTGAGGGAAGCAGGGGGAGGCGGGGGCATAGTGGGACCCCCCACAGTCAAGTAGGGCTTCGTCCAAGGTTTAACAAGGTTGAAGAATTCTTTGTAACAAAATCCCATGATGCTGCAGTGTCGACAGTTGTGAGAAAAGGTTTAAAAAAAACCCACAATTGAAGATTGAGCTGGAAAATTGAAGTTGAAAATTATGGGCTGAACACATCGACTCCAGGGTTTGGGGGCTGATTACCTCATTCTCCCCCTCCCTACACCTTCCTCTTTGTATGGACTGATGAAGCCCTGTTGGCGAAACTTTTCCCGAAAAAAGATTCCCATATGCTGCATAAGTGTCCAATCTTTAACTTGTCGGTTTTTTCAAACCATTCATCACAAAATTTAACACTGAGCTCATGGGATCTTTTTACAAAGAATTCTTCAACACTTTTCAACCTTTGGGCGAAGACCTACTTCACTATGGGTGGGACCACTATAAACCCCCCCTCCGCCTGTTCACCTCACCCCCACAGTAATAAAGCCACTTAGGGCCTATGCGTACATTTACAAATTTTGATGGACTGAACCATCGATCCGGTTGAGGACGTTACCTCATTCTCCCCCTCCCTTACCCCTTCCTCTTTGTATTGGACTGATGAAGCACTGTGTGGCAAAGTTTCCTGAATAAATTTTCCCCTATGCTGCATAAGTGTCCAATCTTCAACTTGTGGTTTTTTTCAAACCTTTCATCCAAGGTCAGATCACTAGAAACAAAAAGAATGAAATTTAAATATATACAGGCTTTAAAAAAGCCTTCGACAAGTGTGTTTAGGTGTAAAGTGCCAAAATGCGTGTTAAAGGAAAAAAGGGAAAAGTTGGAAAGAGGGATTATAATTTCCCCCAAAACAAACACAAAGAGATAGTAACAGAGAAAAGTCCGAAGGGGCTGGGGGTGGAAAAACTCTGTTCTGCAAGGCACAGTACTAGCCCCCCAATTTGTTTCTCTCCTCATATCTGACATAAACATGATGCCCACAGCACCGTGTTTTCCTGAATCTGCATGACAGGTCTTCCATTGCAGACACGAAAGGCCCCCAGGGGAATCAACCAAATCTTTCAATTGCTGCGAAAACAATATGAAGTTAAACGATGAAAATTTTCAATTACCCCCAATAGGTAAAAGAGGAAATTAAAACTTCCAGAGTACAAAAAAATTCCGGCACAAATAGAGCGATAAACCAAAGTCAAAGACCTGGGGGGATCATTCGGAAGATTCACTTCAAGGACCATAACATTTACAATCGCATCTTCTAGGAAAATGACAGGGGTGGATAATAGAACCTTCAAAAATTGGGATGCCAAGCCCCTAGGCACTTTTTCATTTTGCTTTTCTATCTAGGCTGGAATTTCTGCAACTAACAGCACCTTTCAAGGGAGGGGAAATTGCTGACCTAGAAAATGTACAGAGAACCTTCTGGCGCGCATAAAGGAGTTAAAAAAAACTTCAAATTCTGGGAGCGCTTGAAGTTCCGAACCTGATCCCCCGAAATGCAGGCGGGGGAGATACATGATTAGTACACCCCCGGAAAACCCTAGAGGGATGTACCAACTTCAACGAAAATCACCACTACGAAAGCAAGAGCAACATCCCCCAGTGAAAAGCAGGGTGTCACAGCACGTTAAAAGACAACACAAAAGTGTCGGGGGCCAAAGACCCCGGGCGACTTCAAGAAAGGCACTGGACAAGCACCTAAAACGGTCCCCTGACCACCGGCTGTGGTCGTACGCGGGATTGCGCAGCCAGCAGTAACGCCTGGTTGATCGGGCTCTGATCCCCATGAAGTCGGGTTTACAGACGGGGGCCGCGGGGGCGTTACCCCCGGAACTCTTCCGGTAAACTCCAGATGTATAATGTACGGGAACCAAAAACTTTTTAAGATATGATGGTTTCCTTTGACGCTCCGACTTTACGTTGGTTCCATCAAAACCCAAACACATTGAACAGATGCTGAGTTAGTTTTCTGCTCCACCAGAAATGTATAAATATTTTTGGGCAGTCCCCTTTTCCCATGGCCTATTTAGGAGCACCTAGTGAGTACACAGTCCGGTCCACAAAATGACGTAATGACTTACACCGCATCTTTGGACTCCATGTCTTGGGCTTTTCCCTACTTTGTCATTACACGGTGGGGTCTTTTTTTCCCCTCAAAAAAACAGTGAGGATATTTTCCCCAATTTTTTGCTCATTTTTTGCCCCTCCATTGGTATTTGTGTCGCCATTTCGTAACTTTTGTGCCCAAAAACTTGACTTTTTGCCTCCTTGGGAAATGCCATAGTCCCCTTAAGGGGGCTGTAATAATGGAAGCTCCATCAAACACTGACAGGTATCGGGCACACGTGACAGCCAGTGTGGGGCTTGTTCGTACGCTGTAGCTACTCAGTCAGACCACTCAAACAGGTCAGATCATATCGACAGAAGGGCTATCTGGGGCATCATCTGAATTATCGTCATATAAAACTTCTCCACTGCCAAATCACTCTGTCTTTCCTCCAGCTGCTTCCTGTTTGGGTTCACCTGCTCCTTTATACCGTCACTCTACGCACACCTCGTTTTGTCATGTTAACACGCCAATTATCATTTCCTACCCCCCTCTCGGGTAAAGGAGGAACTGTACCTAATTTAGGAACTTTCACTCAAATTACACCCAGGGGGTATCCTTACACCCCTTTATTTTGCACCCTACATCTTGGACGGGAAAAACAGCGGGACAAAAACAACTAAAATATCTAACAACTCGTTCATTCCCCTGAAATGTAGTTTTTTTTTTGGAGACTTTTTGTTACAATTAAGTTCTTTTCCCTACTGTACAATTTCAAAATTCTTTCCTCAATATTTTTTCTGGCTGAGAATAGGGATGTCTTTCTGTTTTCTTTTGTTTTTTTCCCACATTCAAAAAATCCTTAGTTGCTTCTTGATTATCACTGAAACATCGTAACCCTTTTCCCTTTCACACATTTATATCGCCAGCAATTCCTGAACATATCGCCACTGGACGGAAGTTTTTCACAGGAAGAACTTTGGGCAGGGCCCCAAACAATGCATGTTCTGTGGCTCTCCTTGTTAACATTTTTCCATCCATTTTAAGTAATCACATATTTAAAAAAGGAGAAAATTAGCTAATGTTCGTAAATACTGCCCTGTACATAGATACAGTACATAAAAACAGCGCTGTGTACTCATAATACGAATATTTCCCAAATTTCAATCGCAAAGCTGTAGGTTTAAACCCCAACCAAACACTTTATATTTTGCATGAATCAAAAAAAGTACATCAAAACAATGCCTGAAAATGCAGCTTTAACCAAAATTTCAAAGCCGCTATGCATTTGCTCTTCCCCTGAGTTTGTGCTTTTTTCCCGCAGTGTGTGTTTTTTGGGGGGTTTTTGTGGTGTGTGTGTGTGTGTGTGTGTGTGTGTTGTTGTGTGTAAATGCTTTTGCTTGTTTTATGGGGTTTTTTGAGCGTTTGTGAGTGTGAGCGCTTTTTTTTTGTGTTTTGGGGAAGTGCTTATGTATGTATGTATGCTGTGTGGGGTTTTTGTAAGTGTTTGTGAGTTTGTTGTAATTTACGACAATTTAGGAAACCCCCTTTCAATATTAATGTGTGGTCAATAAGGGGTCGGATATTTTTATTTTTCCATCCAGTTTTTAAGTGTTCACTGAAGTTGCATAGAGGAAACACTGTCGAAGGAGAGAGTTCAATGAAAGAAATTTTCAGAATTGTTTCTACATTTAAAACTACATTCCTTGTGATGACCTGGAATGTCATCATATAGAGCTCCAGTGGCACAGTCCAGCTGAGAACGTTCATTAAGGTACTGAATGCTACGCAAATCACTTCTACAACTGTATTCATATCCGTGAAAAATATATTATATAATATGGATATCGGAACTACAATTAAAGACAAAATAAATGAGATTACAAGCTTTCGTTCAGCTCTCTCGTTACTTCCCAAGATCGTAGAAAGGTCTTCTAAAGCATTTTTCAGTTTTTTACTGTTTGCGAATAGCAAAAGCGTGAGAACACAAGTGATAAATTAAATAAAGACATGGAAACAATGTACCTTCCGTTCCAACACGCTATTTCCTTCCAGTATCGGCATTATACTTATGTAAAGACAGTTAACTGAGATGACTGCAACTTGTACAAAGACACCCCAGAGGCAGATCTTAAGGTTGAATTTATAGCGGCAGTGAATCTGTGTCTCGTTTCGGGTTTTATGGAAAATGCCATTACCTGAAGACCAATCACGTGAAATGCCAAGCCAGGGTCCTGTATGGTTTCCTGTTGATTTTAAACATTTCTGACCGTAGAATGGAATTATAATTTTGATAAATTGCTTTTTTATTTTGAAAGCCGTTGCTTAATTCAGTGTTAGATAAGCAAAATTTTAAACTCCAGTGTGTAACACTTAAAGTACTGAATCTCATTGGGCGACACAAGTAATACAAGCAACTGGTCTCGGAGTCCGTCATAAACTGAGGTCCGGGTGCGAGATTCTCACGGGCTTACTGTACGCCTTACAGCTCATTGATTATCGAGTACAGATCTCCCATTTCTTCTTCAGAATGCAGAAATACATTTGCTAATAATGAAAAGGGTTTGAAACCGAGTTAGCTAATAACCTCACCAGAAAGACAAAGATAAATTTTAGTATATTGTGAAGCAGCCACGCACTAAATATCATGACACTTTGGTACTAGATGAGGTATTTTGATCTAACATAGTTTTATGATGTATATTTATTTATTTATTTATTTATTTATTTGAACATGATACAGATAAGTACAAGGAATACAATTTTTAAAGTGCAGCATCCCAAAAACCCCCTTGTATGCAGAGCATTATGGGCAGGCTTTATGGTACAAAAATTATTGTAAAACAGATAACAATTTATACAAATGAGTATTACAAAGACAGATCATATGGTCATTTACTGTGTTGCTGTGTAATCAGTAGAATGGAGTATTCTGTTAGGTAATGAAGTTAAATATAACAAAGTTTTAAATTGGGTCACAGGGTGACATTTATGAGAATACAATAATGAGATACGAAATATGAGATACAATTTATGAGATACAATTATTCAGTATTATTTAGTTGGGGGTGAGTAAGTGATTTTTGAGAAGAGACTTGAATTTATAAACAGACAGTGTTTCTTTTATATTCACAAGAAAGGGAATTCCAGATTTTAGGGCCTTTATGGCATTGAGTTTTTTGCACAGCGTGAGATGGACACGAGGAACATCAAAGAGTGATCTGTGCCTTGTGCTATGGTCAGTGTTCTGTTGAGGTTGGTAAGGAGATGTTTGAGGGGGGGGTTTATGTCAGAGTTAAGTGTTCTATGTATGTAGTGGGTGCAGTAATAAGTAGGGAAATGTTTTGTATGGTGAGTAGGTTTTGAATATTGGTGGAGTGTGCTGTTTGTAGTGGGAATTTGTTATCATTCTGACTGCAGCCTTTTGTTGGGTGATTAGTGGTCTGAGATGGTTTATAGTTGTTGAGCCCCATGCACAAATTCCATAGGTGAAATAGGGGTAAATAAGTGATGATATAGGGCCAGGGGGGCTGACTGTGGAACATAGTACCGTATCTTTGATAGTATGCCTACGGTCTTTGAAATTTTTTTGGAAATTTGTTGTAAAAATGTGTTTGAAATAGAGTCTATTATCAAGGTGGATTCCTAAGAATTTTCCCTCTGTGAGTTTTGTGATAGGTGATCCAAATTTTTCATATGTTAAGAGACACATCTGTAGCTCTGTTACCAAACTGAATGTATTAGGTTTTGTCAATGTTTTGAGTAGTTTGTTGCTCCTCATCCAGGTTGACATTTTCGTAATTCGGTATTTTCAATATTGGCTAGCATGACTGGGCTCGGGGGAGAGTAGACGTATGTAGTGTCATCTGCAAAAAGTGTGGGCTTTTAGTAGTTGCGATGCATTTGGTAGGTCATTTATGCATATGGGAAAGAGAAGAGGGCCTAGGACACTTTCCTGCGGGACCCAACTGTAATTGCCTGTGCGGAAGAGTTTGTCCCCTTTGTGTAAAACATACTGGCTTCTGTTGCTGGGGTATGACTTTAGGTAGTTGAGGGAGTGCCCTCTTATACCATAGTGCGACAATTTTAAATTTGGAGCAAGTCGTGGTCAACTGTATCGAAAGCTTTACGTAAGTCAATGAAGATCCCCAGTGGGACTTCTTTTTTCTCTATTGCTGTATAAATATGTTCTAGCATGTTTGGATAATAGCATCATTAGTATTTTTTTTAGGCCTGAACCCAAATTGACAGGGGTTGAGTATGTTGTGGGAGATGAGGTTGGAATAGATACGCTTATATATTAATTTTTCAAAGATTTTAGAGAGGGTGTAAGATGGTATGGCCTAAGTTATTTCAAGTCTGTGTGGTCTCCTCCTTTATGGGTCGGTTGACCCTTGCTATTTTGAGAACTGTAGAAAGGTAAGAATTCAATGGATTTGTTAAAGAGTGTTGCAATGTTTTGGTGATAGCACCTGTGACACTTTTTTGTATATAAGGGTGGTAAGGTATTTAAATCTCCTGTCTTTTTTTTAGTTTGTTGATAAGGGAGACTTCAAGTTGGGGTTAGTCGGAGCTAGAACAGTGTGTTCGGGTAGTTGCCAGTGAGGTAAATCATTGGTGGGTATCTGAGCTTGGGATTTTAGTGGCAAAATATTTTTTCCTATAGTGGAGGAGAAATCATTTGAGTCTGTTTGCTGTTCAGTAGGTGGGAATTGGGGTTCATCTGGTTTTGTTAATTCAATTTTCGCTATTTCGTGTTATCTTTTTTGTTTCTAGTATTTCTGATAGGGCTTTCCAGGTCTTTTTTATGTCCCCCTCGTAAGTTGGATAATCTGTTCTCATAATACAATTTTTTAGCCCTTCTTATCAGGCCCGGTTAGAACTGACGGTAACGTTTGTTTGTCTCTGGTTTTTGTGGCCCATTCTGTACTGTTTTTCGTATAGGCCTTTGTATTATGAATTTGAGGATGCTGGGGGTTAGCCAGGGACTGTTCAGTCCTCCTTCGCAGTCATCTGTTTAGTTTTCTTTTAGGGCAGTGCTTGTTATAGAGGTAAATTTGGGTCTTTTTTATAAAATTATAAATACATTCGTCAATACCTGTATAGATTTTTAGCTCATGTGCCCGTCAATTTTTTGTCACTGATGCTGTAAGTTATTGATAGCTGCCTCATTGTGAATCTGAAAGTGACTTTTGTAGTGTCAAGGGTAATTTGCCAAGGTTTGTTATGAGGAAGGTAGGATAATGGCCTGTGGTATTATCTGTGATTATGCCCGATTTTAAGGGGATATGGTTTTGGGCCAGATGTGGTCTAGTAGGGAAACACTAGTACTGAACTCTTGTAGGTTTTGTTACGTTGGTAGCAACATGCAGTTTACTCACAGTGATTGTGAATTCAGTAACATGTGGGTCTTGGTCTTGTAGGGGATTTATATTAAGTCTCTTGAAGTAGTAAGTGATCTTTTTTCATGGCATGCATCAGTTATCATACTTCCTAGGTTTTTTAAGTCCAGTATTTTTTTAATGCCAGTGAACCAGTGAACTGCTGTCTCCCTTACCCTACATGTGGGACACGAGATGGACGACACACACACGCACACCCCACACACACACACACACACACACACACACACACACACACACACACACACACACACACACACACACACACACACACACCACACACGCACGCGCGCGCACACACACACACACACACCACACACACACACACACACACACACACACACACACACACACACACACACCCCACACACACACACACACACACACAAACACTACTGGCACTGCTGATCAAAAACAGATGGAATTTTTATTAACTGGAGAGAAGAGACAGCGGATAAGCAAACGATACATAGCAGGAACGCTTCACTCTGGAGGTCCCAAAGTGGTAATTGCAGTTGATGTATAACCTACCACGGAACAGCGGGAGGACAAGGCAAGAGTATGATGAGAAACAATAGAGCGAATGGTTGACACACTGGCTGCCGTGGCCAGAAGAGCTCATGCATGCAGGCAAAGACTGATCAGGGGTGACTTTAACCACAAGGAAATCGTTTGGGGAAAGAATTTTGGACCTCAGGGGCCAAGTACATGGGGGCTAAGATGATGGAGGGGGGTTACTGGAAAATTTCTGTCCCAAAACACGTAAGGGACACTACAAAGAGAGGGGGAGGGGATAAACCAAAAGACGGACCTAGTTTTCCCCTTTGAGATTGCAGATATTGAGGACTCACACATGAAGACCCCTTGGGCCGCGATCATGTGGTTTTAAGAGTCGAACACACAATAAAGCTAAAAGGGACGGGGAAGCAGGAAGGCCAGGGCAATGAACCCAAAAACCAAGAAAGGGGACTATACAGGAAGAGGAATTTCCCTGAACGGGGTTAAAGGGGACAGAAAACGCAGGGAAGCCAGTTAATGGATGATGGGGGAAAATTTTGAATGCTGTGCAAGGAGGCTGAGGAGAGGGTTTTTACCCATGGGGAACAAATTAAAAAAGCCAGGATGAGCCCCCCTGGTTCACCCCAAAGGGGCAGGGAGGCAAAAACCAAATTGCTAGGGAATGGAAAAAATAAAAGGGAAAAAGGGCCCCGGAGAATAAGGAGAGCAGTCGTTAAACCATAAAAATATCACAGATAAGAAGGGGGCCCCCCCCAGCAATATGAAAACGACAAAGCAGCGAAAACCAATCTGACCCGAACTGTTATACAGCCACCCCAGGAGGAAGACAGTCCCGGGCCAGTAAACAGGCTCAAAAAAAAAGGGGGAGAGACAACAAAAATGACGGGGAAAGTAGGGAAACTCAAAAGAGATTCAAAGAGATTTTCACAGAGGAGACAAAAGGGCTCCAAAAGAAGGAGAGGTGGGGTACACCACCAATGCTGGACACAGACACACAACCGAGGAAGAAGTGAAGAGGGGTTTTGAGTGAGCTAATTCCCCAAAGGGATGGGGGCCCCGGAAACATCTCTCCATGTGCCTGAGAGGGGGCAGAGGGGCTAGTGCCCCCTAACAACAAATTTTTAAAAACATCTATCAAAACAGGGAATTGCCTGAGGGATGGAAGACAGCAAATGTAGTCCCAAATTTTTTTAAAAAAAAAAAATAGACATGAAGCACTAAACTACAGCCCAGTGATATTGACACGTATAGCATGCAAAATCATGGAGAAGATTATCAGAAGAGTGGTGGAACACCTAGAAAGGGATGATCTCATCAACAGCAGCCAAACATGGTTTCAGGGACGGGAAATCCTGTGTCACAAACCTACTGGAGTTCTATGACAGGGTGACAAGCAGTAAGACAAGAGAGAGAGGGGTGGGTGGACTGCACTTTCTTGGACTGCAAGAAGGCGTTTGACACAGTTCCACACAAGAGATTAGTGCCAAAACTGGAGGACCATGCAGGGATAACAGGGAAGGCACTTCAATGGATCAGGGAATACTTGTCAGGAAGACAGCAGCAAGTCATGGTATTTGGCGAGGTGTCAGAGTGGGCGCCTGTGACCAGCGGGGCCCACGGGGGGTTTCAGTCCTGGGGACCAGAGCTGTTTCTGGTTTTTGAGAAACATGACGAAAAAGGAATAGACATTGAAATGCCCTGTTTGCAGATGACGTGAAGTTGATGAGAAGAACTCATTCGATCGAAGCCAGGGCAGAAACAAAAAGGGATCTGGACAGGCTGCAGACCTGGTACAGTAACTAGTTCCTGGAGTTCAACCCCACCAAGTGCAAAGTCATGAAGATTGGGGAAGGGCAAAGAAGACCGCAGACGGAGTACAGTCTAGAGGCCAGAGACTACAAATCTCACTCAAAAAAAAAGATCTTGGGGTGAGTATAACACCAGGCACATCTGAAGCGCACATCCAACCAATAACTGCTGCAGCATATGGGCGCCTAGCAAACCTCAGAAAAAGCATTCCGACGTCTTAATAAGGAATCATTCAGGACCCTGTACACCGTGTATGTTAGGCCCATATTGGAGTATGCGGCACCAGTTTGGAACCCACACCTAGCCAAGCACGTGAAGAAACTAGAGAAAAATGCAAAGGTTTGCAACAAGACTAGTCCAGAGCTAAGGTATGTCCTACGAGGAGAGGTTAAGGGAAATCAACCCTGACGACACGGAGGACAGAGAGATAGGGGGGACATGATAACGACATACAAAATACTGAGAGGAATTGACAAGGTGGACAAAGACAGGATGGTTCCAGAGATTGGACACAGTAACAAGGGGACACAGTTGGAAGATGAAAACCAGATGAATCACAGGGGTGTTAGGAAGTATTTCTTCAGCCACAAGGGGGTAGTCAGTAAGTGGAATAGTTTGGGAAGCGATGTAGTGGAGGCAGGATCCATACATAGCTTTAAGCAGAGGTATGATAAAGCTCACGGCTCAGGGAGGAAGTGACCTAGTAGCGAAACAGGGGAAGAGCGGGGCCAGGAGCTCGGACTCGACCCCGCAACCCAACTAGGTTGAGTAAAAACTAGGTGAAGCAACACACACTCACACACACAATACACAACATACACAAACACACACACCACACACCACACACACACAAAAACACACACACACAACACACACACACACAACACACATACACACACCACACACACACACAACACACACACACACATACACACACACACACACATACAACACACACACAACACACACACACACACACAACACACACACACACACACACACACACACACACACAACACAAACGCAACACACACACTCATACACAAACTCATACACACACACACGCACAACACACATGCACACGCATGCAAAGCACCACACACACACACACACACACACATGCACACGCATGCACGCACACACACACACACACCACACACACCACACACACACACACACACCACACACACACACACACCACCACACACACACACACACACACACACACAACACAACCAAAACACACAACAGGCCTAGTGGCTAATCGACATGTGCCTAGGACAAAATGGTAACTAACACACACACACACACACACACACACACACACACACAGATATCACATTGGGCACCTGTGACTAGCGGGGTTCCACAGGGGTCGGTCCTAGGACCAGTACTATTTTAGGTGCATGTGAATGACATGATGGAAGGGTTAGACTCAGAAATGTCCCTGTTCGCAGATGATGTGAAGTTAATGAGTCGAATTAGATAAGATAAGGATCAGACAGGCCTTCAAAGTGACCTGGACAGACTGGACATCTGGTCCAGCAACTGCCTTCTCGAATTTTACCCCGCCAAATGCAAAGTCATGAAGATCTGGGAAGGGCACAGAAGACCGCAGACGGAATATAGGCTAGGTGGCCAAAAACTGCAAACCTCGCTCAAGGAGAAAGATCTTGGGGTGAGTATAACACCGAGCATGTCTCCGGAAGCACACATCAACCAGATAACTGCTGCAGCATATGGGCGCCTGGCAAACCTGAGAACAGCGTTCCAATACCTTAGTAAGGAGTATGCAGCACCGGTTTGGAACCTGCACTTGATCAAGCACGCCTAGAAATTAGAGAAAGTGCAAAGGTTTGCGATAATGTTAGTTCCAGAGATAAGGGGAATGTCCTATGAAGAAAGGTTAAGGAAAGTCGGCCTGACGACACTGGATGACAGGAAGATCAGGGAACACATGATAACGGCATATAAAATACTGCGCGGAATAGACAAGGTAGACAAAGACAGGATGTTCCAGGGTGGGGACACAGAAACAAGAGGCCAAAAATTGGAAATTGAAGAGGTCAGAGAGTCAAGGGATGATAAAGCTCATGGAGCAGGGGGAGAGAGGACTAAGTAGCAACCAGTGAAGAGGCGGGGCCAGGAGCTAAGACTCGACCCCTGCAACCACGAATAGGTGAGAACATTTAGGTGAGTATACACACACACACACAAACCTGGAGGTTACCTGGAGTTATTCCGGGGATCAACGCCCCCGCGGCCCCGGGCCATGACCAGGCCCTCCCTATGGGGTCAGGGCCTGATCAACTAGGCTGTTACTGCTGGCTTCACGCAGTCCAACGTACGAGCCACAGTCCCGGGTGATCCGCACTGGCTTTTGGAATCTGTCCACTCTCTCTTGAAGGCAGCCAGGGGTTTATTGGCAATTCCCCTAATGCTTGATGGGAGGCTGTTGAACAGTCTTGGGCCCCCAGACACTTATGGTGTTTTCCCCCAGTGTACCAAAAGGCGCCCCTACTTTTAATTGGGGCATTTGCATCGCCTGCCCATATATATATATATATATATATATATATATATTATATATATATATATATATATATTATATTATAATTCGCGAGAGCAGGCGTATATACACAAACACTGATCTCTTGCTGAAGGACTCGAACCTACGAACCTTAGGACAAGGTACGCAGGCTTTACCAATCAACCCCCTGGACAAGACCTTGGCGTGTAGCTTGCACTACACGTTTGATCCAAGGCAGGCAGCTTTTAGGGAGAAGGGTTACGCTTTCATCTCATCCCCTGCAAGCATCA
>NW_026467799.1:0-13051 GCF_026875155.1 Cherax quadricarinatus
GTAAAACTAAAAGGATCCAGGTTAACAGTGTACACAGTTCAGTCCCACTCGTGAGACTGATATACGAAACACGTTTTCTCCGCCACCCCGGATTGTTGCCTAGTGACCTGCGGCTTCTAACATTACGGCCGGGTCACAGACCGGGCCGGGGGCATTGACCCCCGGAACTCTCTCCAGGTAAACAGTAAGTCCTCGACTTACAAACACATTAGGAGACCTTTTATACTGTGTATAATATTGATATTATACACAATATATACTGGAATTATACACAATAAAGACGATTATCACGAGTTTGTAAGTCAAGGACTTACTGTACTAAATAAAATTAAAGAATCCTCTGAAAGTGTAAAGAAAAACATGTATACGAGAAAAACGTAAAGTTCAACACGTACCTCGGCCATCTGCATCTTGCGCTGACGTTTGGTGTCGTCTGTGTAAGCATTGTGGTCGGTCTCAATGACCACCAGGTGCCCGCTCTCCGGGTGGATGACAAACTTGCGAGGGGTGTACTCCAGAGAATGTGACACCTGCAACAAAAAATGTATTACAGTGGCAAGGGGTTAGTAACCCCTTCTTATGAATAAATTACCACACGTGAAAAGGAAAGCTTCTGTTTTCTTTTAAGGTCGCCCCCTACCTTGATGGGAGATGGCCAGGGCATTAAAAAAAAAAAACTTATATTATTTTTTTTTTTATTATCACACTGGCCGATTCCCACCAAGGCAGGGTGGCCCGAAAAAGAAAAACTTTCACCATCATTCACTCCATCACTGTCTTGCCAGAAGGGTGCTTTACACTACAGTTTTTAAACTGCAACATTAACACCCCTCCTTCAGAGTGCAGGCACTGTACTTCCCATCTCCAGGACTCAAGTCCGGCCTGCCGGTTTCCCTGAATCCCTTCATAAATGTTACTTTGCTCACACTCCAACAGCACGTCAAGTATTAAAAACCATTTGTCTCCATTCACTCCTATCAAACACGCTCACGCATGCCTGCTGGAAGTCCAAGCCCCTCGCACACAAAACCTCCTTTACCCCCTCCCTCCAACCCTTCCTAGGCCGACCCCTACCCCGCCTTCCTTCCACTACAGACTGATACACTCTTGAAGTCATTCTGTTTCGCTCCATTCTCTCTACATGTCCGAACCACCTCAACAACCCTTCCTCAGCCCTCTGGACAACAGTTTGGTAATCCCGCACCTCCTCCTAACTTCCAAACACGAATTCTCTGCATTATATTCACACCACACATTGCCCTCAGACATGACATCTCCACTGCCTCCAGCCTTCTCCTCGCTGCAACAGTCATCACCCACGCTTCACACCCATATAAGAGCGTTGGTAAAACTATACTCTCATACATTCCCACTCTTTGCCTCCAAGGACAAAGTTCTTTGTCTCCACAGACTCTAAGTGCACCACTCACTCTTTTTCCCTCATCAATTCTATGATTCACCTCATCTTTCATAGACCCATCCGCTGACACGTCCACTCCCAAATATCTGAATACGTTCACCTCCTCCATACTCTCTCCCTCCAATCTGATATTCAATCTTTCATCACCTAATCTTTTTGTTATCCTCATAACCTTACTCTTTCCTGTATTCACCTTTAATTTTCTTCTTTTGCACACCCTACCAAATTCATCCACCAATCTCTGCAACTTCTCTTCAGAATCTCCAAGAGCACAGTGTCATCAGCAAAGAGCAGCTGTGACAACTCCCACTTTGTGTGTGATTCTTTATCTTTTAACTCCACGCCTCTTGCCAAGACCCTCGCATTTACTTCTCTTACAACCCCATCTATAAATATATTAAACAACCATGGTGACATCACACATCCTTGTCTAAGGCCTACTTTTACTGGGAAAAAATTTCCCTCTTTCCTACATACTCTAACTTGAGCCTCACTACCTCGTAAAACTCTTCACTGCTTTCAGTAACCTACCTCCTACACCATACACTTGCAACATCTGCCACATTGCCCCCCTATCCACCCTGTCATACGCCTTTTCCAAATCCATAAATGCCACAAAGACCTCTTTAGCCTTATCTAAATACTGTTCACTTATATGCTTCACTGTAAACACCTGGTCCACACACCCCCTACCTTTCCTAAAGCCTCCTTGTTCATCTGCTATCCTATTCTCCGTCTTACTCTTAATTCTTTCTATTATAACTCTACCATACACTTTACCAGGTACACTCAACAGACTTATCCCCTATAATTTTTGCACTCTCTTTTATCCCCTTTGCCTTTATACAAAGGAACTATGCATGCTCTCTGCCAATCCCTAGGTACCTTACCCTCTTCCATACATTTATTAAATAATTGCACCAACCACTCCAAACTATATCCCCCACTGCTTTTAACATTTCTATCTTTATCCATCAATCCCGGCTGCCTTACCCCCTTTCATTTTACCTACTGCCTCACGAACTTCCCCCACACTCACAACTGGCTCTTCCTCACTCCTACAAGATGTTATTCCTCCTTGCCTATACACGAAATCACAGCTTCCCTATCTTCATCAACATTTAACAATTCCTCAAAATATTCCCTCCATCTTCCCAATACCTCTAACTCTCCATTTAATAACTCTCCTCTCCTATTTTTAACTGACAAATCCATTTGTTCTCTAGGCTTTCTTAACTTGTTAATCTCACTCTAAAACTTTTTCTTATTTTCAACAAAATTTGTTGATAACATCTCACCCACTCTCTCATTTGCTCTCTTTTTACATTGCTTCACCACTCTCTTAACCTCTCTCTTTTTCTCCATATACTCTTCCCTCCTTGCATCACTTCTACTTTGTAAAAACTTCTCATATGCTAACTTTTTCTCCCTTACTACTCTCTTTACATCATCATTCCACCAATCGCTCCTCTTCCCTCCTGCACCCACTTTCCTGTAACCACAAACTTCTGCTGAACACTCTAACACTACATTTTTAAACCTACCCCATACCTCTTCGACCCCCTTGCCTATGCTCTCATTAGCCCATCTATCCTCCAATAGCTGTTTATATCTTACCCTAACTGCCTCCTCTTTTAGTTTATAAACCTTCACCTCTCTCTTCCCTGATGCTTCTATTCTCCTTGTATCCCATCTACCTTTTACTCTCAGTGTAGCTACAACTAGAAAGTGATCTGATATATCTGTGGCCCCTCTATAAACATGTACATCCTGAAGTCTACTCAACAGTCTTTTATCTACCAATACATAATCCAACAAACTACTGTCATTTCGCCCTACATCATATCGTGTATACTTATTTATCCTCTTTTTCTTAAAATATGTATTACCTATAACTAAACCCCTTTCTATACAAAGTTCAATCAAAGGGCTCCCATTATCATTTACACCTGGCACCCCAAACTTACCTACCACACCCTCTCTAAAAGTTTCTCCTACTTTAGCATTCAGGTCCCCTACCACAATTACTCTCTCACTTGGTTCAAAGGCTCCTATACATTCACTTAACATCTCCCAAAATCTCTCTCTCTCCTCTGCATTCCTCTCTTCTCCAGGTGCATTACACGCTTATTATGACCCACTTCTCGCATCCAACCTTTACTTTAATCCACATAATTCTTGAATTTACACATTCATATTCTCTTTTCTCCTTCCATAACTGATCATTTAACATTACTGCTACCCCTTCCTTTGCTCTAACTCTCTCAGATACTCCAGATTTAATCCCATTTATTTCCCCCCACTGAAACTCTCCTACCCCCTTCAGCTTTGTTTCGCTTAGGGCCAGGACATCCAACTTCTTTTCATTCATAACATCAGCAATCATCTGTTTCTTGTCATCCGCACTACATCCACGCACATTTAAGCAACCCAGTTTTATAAAGTTTTTCTTCTTCTCTTTTTTAGTAAATGTATACAGGAGAAGGGGTTACTAGCCCATTGCTCCCGGCATTTTAGTCGCCTCATACGACACGCATGGCTTACGGAGGAAAGATTCTTTTTCCACTTCCCCATGGACAATAGAAGAAATAAAAAAGAACAAGAGCTATTTAGAAGTTAGTTTAATATGTTTATTATGCACCCCATACCCATCCTGTGGGCGGTAGTCAAAAGATTACAGAGGTACATAATTGGTCCAGGGACTGGACTCCAAAGTTTTGATAGCTGAGCAAGTTACAGAGGCAATGAACTCACAATTTACAAAGGTAATGAACTCACAATTTACAAAGGTAATGAACTCACAATTTACAAAGGTAATGAACTCCAGGTAAGTCTGGTCACAATCATGACAAGTTACAAAGGTATTTACAGATTACAGAGGTACGTAATGGGTCCAGGGACTGGGCCCCCAAAGTTTTGACAGCTGAACTAGGTACAAAGGTAATGGCTCACAAGTTACAAAGGTAAATGAATTCTGTAGAATGGTTACTTACGTTTATACTTTGGCTACAATCATGAACAATTATAGAGTAATGAGCAATTCACACTTCCACACCCGGTCACAACTGTAATGAGTTATTGGTGCAAATATTGATTGTTGAGTCACACACACCACACACACACACACACACACACACACACACACACACACACACACACACACACACACACACACACTTTAGTTTAATATCTTTATGCACCCCATACCCATCCTGTGGGCGGTAGTCAAAAGATTACAAAGGTACATAATGGGTCCAGTGACTGGACCCCAAAGTTATGATAGCTGAACCAGTTTACAAAGGTAATGAACTCCAGTAGATCTGGTCACTAATCATGCAAGTTACAGAGGTAATGAATCAGCTTCACTCCTATACATGGTTACAGTCATGAACAAATTACAAAGTAATGAACCACTGATACGTCACACCTGGTCACAATTGTAATGAGTTATAAATACAAATATTAAGTGGATCATACACCCACACTAGTGCGCGCGCGCACATACACACACGAGGGCGCACGCACGGACATGTGCACACGAGCGTACAAATATATGCATACACACAAGGACGCACACACCCACACACACACCCACACACCAACACCCCACACACACACCCTCACACACACCCACACACACACCCTCACACACACCCACACACACACACCCACACACACACACCCACACACACACACACACACACCCACACACGCACACACACACCCACCACGCACACACACACCCACACACGCACACACACACACACACGCACACACACACACACACACCCTACACACACCCCGCACACACACCCTCACACACACCCACACACACGCACGCACACACACACACCACACACACCCTCACACACACCCACACACACCACACAAACACACACACAACAACACCACACACATGCACACATGTGGTAAATGCTTTATTTACAGCTAGCAAAGTCAGGGTATTTCTCCAGAATGGTCTGCAATATACCACTGTGGATAAAATACTTAGCCATTTCTTGAACACTTCTGAGTGAGTTGTTTCTAAATCATTAATTTTATCACACTCCAGTACATAATGACGCAATGTGTGACAATAGTCCATCTGGCAAAGTTTACATTTCGTTTGGTCTACATCTGGTGTGGTGATTTAACCTGCCACAGATACTTGTAACCCAGCCGGAGCCGGGCGTAGTGACATCCAAGAGTCTGCTTATTTTGTTGGATGCACCATAGACATGTGGCTCCTCCTGCATGATAGAATGATGATAGATGGACTCACTGGTGTCAATCTCCCTGAGCCTTAAGTCCATAAAATTCAGCTGAAGTTCTTTTCGTATTATTGTTCTCAAACTACTACCTGACAAGCCAAGATTGTAATCTACTCCCTCTTTGAAAGCATACAGCTTAGCCAATTTATCAGTTCTATCATGCATCTGAAGACCAATGTGAGATGGAATCCACAGCATGTGCACTCTGACTCCACTGTCCACAATCTTACCATATCTATGTCTGGCTTCTGACACAAGCATGCCACAATTTATACTTAATGAGTTGAGAGCATTTATGGATGACAGAGAATCAGTTACAATTAAAGTGTCAACCTTAGATACATGGACACATTTGAGTGCAAGAAGTATGGCAAACAGTTCTGTTTGAAGGGTAGAGGCCCAGTTATTGATGCGTGCTCCAATTTCTTATGAGAGCCATCACTCTGTGTGACAACAGCGGCACTACCAGCTGCACCAGTGGACTGGTGAACAGAACCATCGACGTAAATAATTTGTGAAAGATTGTTCTGTGTGACTAAGTTATCAATACAGCTTAAGGCATCATGTTTGGCTTCAAGACGAAGCTTTGGTTGTGATTTAAGAAGAGTTTTGGGGGGAAATGGAGGAATGGTAGTTTGGAATGGGGTAATATCCCATGGAGCAGGAAATGTCTCTGTTGTCCAACTTGATATAGATCATGTAGCTGGTTCATGCGGGGTCGGTTCCAGTTTTTTCGATCCATCTGGAAGGGTGTTTCACCAGTGCTGAGGAAAGTTTGGAGGCTTCTGTGCAGGGGTTTGAATGGGCTAGCCTAAGCATATTGACCCCAATAAGGATATTTCTTTCAGTAACACGATCTCTAATACTTGGAATATTAAGTTCTTTCCGCATATTTAAAATTTTAGCAGTACGAGGGCATCCTAGGATGATCCTCATTGCTTCGTTTTGCAGTTTTTCCAGCCCTCCAAGCTTCCAGTCAGACACGAGTGCAAAGTAGTGGCGCTGCATAATCAACCAATGATCTAATATAAGCAAGATACATCATTTTCACAATTTTAACATTAGCACCATACCTGGGATGAAAACCTGCCACAACTCTAAGTGCTCTCAGCCTTTCTTTGTATTGGCGACAAAGTCTCGTTACAAACAGGTCCAAGTAGTGGAACCTCAAAGCCTAGATACCTGTATCTGCTTACATATTCTAGAAGAGACCCATCATGCAATGGATCTGACGAACTGTGCCTCTCTGCCGAGGAGGACGCCTGTTGAGTATCTTTGTTTTATCCCCTGAGATTATTAACCCCAGGTCCTGACACGAGGTTTTAAAACATGATTAAGAATGTTTTGGGTGTTGGAGAATCCGGTGGTGTGAATCATTATGTCATCAGCAAAACTAACCATATAATGATGGGGCTGGCTAGGCATGGCATTAAGTAAGGCATTAATCAAAATGTTGAAAAGGGTGGGACTAAGCACACCTCCCTGTGGGTTCCTAATTCAAAATCTTTAGTTACACTTCTATGTCCCGGGAACAACACAGACGACTTTCGTTGGACAGGTAACCTTTAATCCAGCGGAGAAGCCATCCTCCAACATCCATTCTGGCAAGTTCACTAATGATTACATGTCTGTTGGCTACATCAAAAGCGGATTTAAGGTCAAGGAACGTAGTGTATGAGCTGTCAGTGTGCAGAGTGAGAAAGGTGGTAATGCAATGATGCACACTCCTTCCATGCATGAAGCCATGCAACCGGGGTGACAAGAATTCCTTAATTCTGTGCATAAGACGATTAAGAATCATCCTTTCAAATGTTTTACACAAGCAGCTAGTAAGGGATATTGGGCGAAATGAGTTTTTGTTGATTGGCTTTGGAATGGGAATAATGAGGCAATTGGTCCATGATTTAGGGAGCTCCCCAGTGACATAACTCATGTTATATAATTCAAGTAAAGGATTACCTGGTACTCGACACAGCAATCTGAGTATGTTGTAAGTAATACCATCCTCACCAGGCGACGTGGAGTTGCCCTTAGTTAGTGCTGCATCAAGTTCATAATTAGTGAAAGGAATGTTGCAGTCATCTGCCTTGCTGAGCATAAAGCAAACAAGTCTCTCCTTGCATCATATTTGTCCATTAATTTCGCCTGTGTGGTACTGGGAAGACTGTCATAGCTAGATGTAGCAGCCCAAGCACTGACTAACTCATTCGCCCTATGCAAGGGATGAGGGTGCGCGATCTGCCCAGTTCTGTTACCCTTAATTCTATTTATGTCCCTCCATGCCCGGCTAAGTGGGGTGTGAGCATTGAGACCATTGACAAATTGTTCCCAGTCTGTTTGCCGCAGCTCTGTCATACGCTCTCTGGCAGCAGCAAGGGCAGTTTGGAAGAGGCTCAGCATTTCAGGGGTACGATGGTTTCTATAGGCTAGGCCTTAGCGTGCGGTAGCAGTACGTTTCAATGTTCGAAGTTTAGAATCATTGTAATAGGTATGATTTTTATAAGACTTATGATTATTTATGGAAGTCATTTGGATTTAGAGTATAGGAGGTTTCAGAGGCGGCTCTAAGAAGTTCTGAATACTGCTCACAAGGTCATTGTTAAAAGTCTCGACAGAGGTACACTCATAGGAATTATACCAGTCAGTCACATGTGCAACAAAGTCATCATGTTGATCAGGGGAAACATTAAGACGTTTCCGTTTGAATATCCCACCAGGGAGAATAGTATTACCAATATCTAGAGAGGTTAGCCTTGGGAAATGATCAGACGCTATATCTGTTACAATGGAAGACTCACAGCTGGCAGAAGTATGTTGAAGCCAAGACACAGATCAAGGACACCTCCATAGATATGTGTGGGTTCAAGGTCACCTACAATTTGCACATATCATGACTGTTTAAGAGTGACAACAGTTGATTGCCATTACGATTACCAAACTGAGAGTTTCCAATGCTTTGTGTCTTGCATTATAATCACCAATAATGAGGTAGGTTCAGACTGAGCACAAGTTGGGAGCTCCAAGTAATTAAACTTATCAGCAGGAGCATACAAGTTAAATATGTTGAGAGCAGAGTTCCCAATATAAATCCTAACACCGTGATACTGTAGTCCCTCTGTTTTCTTATGTGCAAGAAGTTGATGGGGAAGTGATTTTTTATATATAGAACACAAGAATAGTAGATTTGAGGTTATATGCAACAAACGATGGCAATTTAGGGGTTGGGATTTTTCAGGGACTCTGCACTCTTGTAGACACACAATATCAATGGATTCAGTGGTTACTTTATGATGCAGGTCAGAAAATCTTTTTCTAAGTGACGCAATATTCCAACTTAAAATGGATAGTTTATACGAGTTTGGTTCCATTATAAAAGTCCAGGGATAGTTTTCAATTTCTCAGCAAAATGAAAAAACTTACTAAATAACAAACAGACATAATCAATATCAATATCATCAGTATTATCCTTATCCATGAGTCTCCTAAGTGCACTTCCATTAGTGAGACCTCTTGGGAGTCTTTGTTTACAGAGGTCACTGCGCTCTTTGTCTGTGAATGTATGGAAGGTGACACTATCCCTCGCACTCAACTCTCCGCTTTTATTACACTCATCACTATCATCACATGTATCACTTCCCTCATCATTATGACCAGTGATACATACACCATTATCAACAACCGGGTCATCTCCACACTCAGTATCTATCAATACATTACACTCATCAGGTTGACTATCATGATGGCCTTCACTGCCCTTATCATCTTCACTGTGATTGTAAACACCACTATCAGATTCATCGTTTTTGTGATTATTAACACCACTGCAATCATCAGTTTGTTCATCATCACCACACTCATTTTCATAATGGCTGACTATCTGTGGGTTGATGTACTCATTTGCAACCTCTGTAAGTTTTTCCTCGTGGTGCCAAGTTGTTGTTTCAAACACCATTGTTGCTTCTCCAGTACTGTTATGCGCAGCTGCATGTTGTGTACCACCCCACAAGACTAGCGTCATCAGGAAGTATGAAGTCCCGATCAGCTGAGTCAGGTGGCTGACTGACAGCTGACTCAGCCAGACAGATGGTGTCAACACCAGCAGCATTACTAGTGTTGATAGCAGACGTGATCGTGCTCTGTTGATGAACTCCCAGAGTGACTCGCTCAACCATATTGTCTGAGTTCAGGCAAGGGTCAGTATTCAGACATGAAGTATCTGGTAGGCCTATTGCCTCATCATGGGGGGTGATGGGTGAGGCGGGAGCTCTGCGCTGGCGATGTGGGCAGCTTTCGCTCTGCAGTCAGCATGAGCAGCTGTGACTCCTGGAGTCTTACAATTGATACATTCTAATGCAACGGTCTGGTGTTTTTCTTGATCATATCATAGCACTGGTGAGAAGGATGGCCTTGGCACACACTGCACACCAGTGTGACTTGGCTGGGCATTTCCAAGCAATGTGACCCCAGCGCTGACACTTGTAGCATCTACGGTGAGGTGGTTTGTACAAGGCTATTTTGTAACTCCTGTTAAGCGCTGCACGAGAGTAGATATATGATGGTGGAGTCCCTTGACCAATCCACTCAGCCAATATCAGATCATTTGGAAGTCGACGAGGGTTTGCAACTTGATCTGACAACAGGAATTTAGGATCCATGTACTTATTGACATTGTGGATAACAATAAGTACTTTAGGTGATCTTGGTGGGGCAGCTTGGAGTTGGATGTTAGCATATTTATGAGTAAGAAGTTTTTCTATGAATGTTGGGTCGTTAGTAACAAAAACGTAATTATCCTCGTCATGACGAAAGCGAATCTGAAGGTTTTTTTCTGGGTTGTCTAGCGAAGCTTCGTAAAACCATCTAAACTTGACCTCAAACTCAGTGTTAGCAGGGAAATCAAGCCTAACCGTTCTGCAATGGTTGTTGTTGCTCTCGTTGTTTCTTGCAGCAAGTCTCCTTTGAAATCCTCTTTCTTTTTTCAAAGCTCCCTTACTTCTAAAACGTACGAATTCGCCTTCACCATCATTTACTTCGTTCACATCCATAGGTCACTTTTAGTTCAGCTGCTTGAGATGGAAGAGTTAGTCTGTTACTTTTGGGTCAGTGAAACCGCCTTTATTCCATAAGAGAGAAGGGACAAGGAAGGGATATTCACCTCGCTAGACACAGGCAATATGGGTGTAGTGGCCTGCGGGTCGCAGTGCGATTTTCAAGGTCATTCACTGGGCCCACAGTCGTCTCGAGAGTTACCAACACTGTACTACTTGTTAATTACTCCAGACTCTAGCACACGTCTCTTGGAATGACAGACAAATTTTCACTACTTAAGAACTAGTTCTCACAACACCGAAGGTACGGCCGGAACACTGTAGAACGTTCACAAAGGCATTCTGTAACTTGGCCTTCACTGGCTGGCTTGGAGCGCTGTTTATCCTGGATCAGCTAAACTCGCCCTTATCCCATATGTAGATAATGGCGACGAGTTAAGGGATACCGGTGAATAGGAAAGTCGAGGAAGGGACATTCACCTCACTAGACACACGCAGTATGGGTGTAAGTGGCATGCGGGTCTTATAGTGCCATTTTCAAGGTCACCCAGCAGGCCAGACATTCCTCACTCATTTTAAGCCTACGTAGTTACTGATGGCCGCACAACGTCCCAAGTCAGCGAAATCCACTCGTGCAAATAGCCACAACAAATCTGCAGCACTTAACACTACCAGCACAAACTTACAACGTTTACAGGCAAACCTCTGGCATGTCCCACTCAAAAAGTCAGTACTGCAATGCTCGTCAAATTGTTCTCAACTAAGCCACTGCAGGAAACACTGGTATGCCAGCAACACTGTAGAACGTATACGTAGACATGCTGGGCCTTCAAATGCTGCTTTCAAGCCTGCTTGAATGTGCTTGCTAAGCCCGTGTCAACCACTTGGATATTTGCTTGTAGCAGGCAGGTAGGCACACAGGAGACATACATAAGATGAGTGGAGTGCGGCACGGAGGACTGACACGGGCACTCAAGCATTTATGTGGTCTTTCAAAAACCGCCTCTAGACCATAGGTAAATAGAGGCGAATGCCTGAGTTCCAAATCGAGGGAGGGGAGACAGGCGAGGTGGAGTGAGGGTGTAGCCTCCTACAGCCACTTCAAATCAACATGTTTGTGTTTCACTAGGTATATCACTAGTCACAGTTCACACATAAGAGTTCCAGCAGCAATTCAGCTACGCTCCAACGATATTTGTTGCATGATGAGTTGAAAGTCGGGTGAGATAAGCAGTTCTGATATAGAAGGCCTAGGACTTCACTCAACACACACGTCCTCTCCCCTCAACCACTCAGGCCTAACTGCTATTTAGAAAAAGGAGAAAAACCTAGATGTATGTATATATATATATATATGCATGTGCGTGTCTGTGAAGTGTGACCAAAGTGTAAGTAGGAGTAGCAAGATATCCCTGTTATCTTAGCGTGTTTATGAGACAGAAAAAGAAACCAGCAATCCTACCATCATGCAAAACAGTTACAGGTTTTTGTTTCACAGTCATCTGGCAGGACGGTAGTACTTCCCTGGGTGGTTGCTGTCTACCAACCTACTACCTTATACTACTTATACTAGGAGTGAAAAGCTGATGTCTTTTGCCTTTCTTTTGATATGGTATATTTTTGACAAGATATACATTGGACATGGTATACTTTTGACATGGTATACTTTTGACATGGTATACTTTTGACATGGTATACTTTTAACATGGTATACTTTTAACATGGTATACTTTTAACATGGTATACTTTTGACAGCATATACTACTTTTGATGTGGTATACTTTTAATGTGGTATACTTTTGATATAATACACTTCTGACATGGTATACTTTGGTAACTAGTGTGGAAAGCAGCTTTACTAACACAGTAGAACTTTTTAAAGCAGTGACACTAATTTCCTGCAAAGGTACACTGTGTGGAAGGAACTGAAATATATTTATTAATGATGTTAGGACCATCACCCCATAGCCTGGTCTTAGACCAATTCTCTTAAACTGGAGAGGAAATACCACTACAAGATAAAGTACAACTATATCAAGGTTCACACAGGAACGCAAATATAAACATACACTTAAAGCAAGTACAATTAGTCTGTACATTTACCTGCCGCCTTACACACACACCACCAATCCTGCAAGGTTTCTATTTCCACTTAAGAGAGACAAGCTTCCATTTTTCACACTCTTATGACAGGAAGATAGTACAGTGGACCCCCGGCTTACAACATTATTTCATTCCAGAAGTATGTTCAGGTGCCAGTACTGAACGAATTTGTTCCCATACGGAATATGGAAATTTGATTAGTCCATTTC
>NW_026467800.1:0-12684 GCF_026875155.1 Cherax quadricarinatus
CTGCCTTCCCCCCAATGCTGCCCAAAGGTCCCAACCCAGCTGCCCAAAGCTCCCCAAAAGCCTCAATCACTACCTCAACCACTGCCTCAATCACTCCCTAAACCCCATCCCTTTTACCACTGCCTCAATCGCTGCCTCAACACTCCCTAAACCACTGCCCAAACTGCCCAATCGCTGCCTCAATCGCTCCCTCAACAGCTGCCTCAACCACTGCCTCAATCGCTGCCTCACACCTCCCTCAACCACTGCCTCAATTGCTGCCTCAATCACTGCCTCAATCACTCCTCAACAGCTCCCTCAACCACTGCCTCAATCGCTGCCTAACCACTGCCACTACCACTCCAGTCACACTCAATCTACAAGCACCAAAACAATGAATTATTGTGAAATGTTGGAAAAGCATGGAGACTATGCTCACTCCACAATAAACAAAGCTACACTGACGATGTGTCAACCACTCCCTCGTATTTTTGCACAATTTCCTTCAATTATATCATATTTATTATTATTATTATCACTATTTTATTATTATTATTATTACTACTAGTATCCCTACTACTATTGTTATTATATTAGCAGTAGCAAAATGTTTGATTCTTTGCGTGTTAAAAGAGTAAAACACATGATGTCACCGTTCTAATCCCTTTTCCAAGAGCCTTCATTCCATAGCAGTCATGAATGGGTTACATTATTTATACTGTAGTTTAATAGCAAATAATGAACAAACAAAACACTCACCACACTGAGTGGTGGGGAGGGCTGGGTGCCAGTTGCGGGAGTCAGAGGGAGGGTAGTAGGGACTCACAGGTGGCGGGAAAACTAAATATGATTTGGCGGCTGGGAATTTGGTGCTGGGAATTTGGGGGTTTGGGGAAATTTCGCGAATGTGAGAAGCCCGTGAAAGTTAAAAACATGAATGTTGAGGGAGACCTGTATATATATATGTTTTATATATATATATATATATTTTTATATATATATATATATATTTATATATATATATATATTTTATATATATATATATATTATACAGGAAGGCCCCACTTATACGGCGGGTTAGGTTCCAGGCTCCCGCCGTAAAGCGGAAATCGCCGTAAAGTGGAACACCCTTTTTTTCCACTTATAAATGCATACAAACACTAGATAACAATTTTTACACTAACAAAATATTAAGTTAGCAATAGAACCCAGGCATCAAAAAACAATAAAAAGGTACAATACACACATAGTGCACTCATTACTTACCTAAAATATTTATAGTCTTAATCTAGGGTGAGACAAGTAGTATTTTTTTGTAGAAAATCAAGTGTGGTAAGTATGTAATAGCCTCACCAGGCCACCCCACCCACACATACTATTCTATGATATTTAAGCACCCAGAGCGATTTAAAATGTATATACAGTCACTCCCTTACTTACCTTAAAATATTTGTAGTCTTAATGTAGGGTCAGGAGTAAGTAAATGAGATAAAAAGAATAAATGAGAGAGAGAAAAAATGAGTACATGAGAGGGGGCAGGCGCAGTTATGTAAACAAAACCAGGGAAGGTAAGTTTTTGTAAACAAACGGAATGTACACGTCTGGTTTGTGTACAAGTTACATTGTGTAACAGGTTGTCTCTACATTGATACGGTAGAATTAATAAAGAAGAACACTCCCATTCTCATGTTAAAATCAATTTTGAGAAGAAATGAAGCTCTGAGTGAAGGGAATGGAAATAAGTCACACTGACTTTTTTGGTTATTTCCCAGGTCTCTACACGTATGTTGTTATGTATGATAAAACTATGTAACTGTATTTGTGTATTTCCTGAATAAACTTACTTACATACATACGAAGAATAATTTTCTAACAGTTACCCCCCGTTAAAAACATTTTTCTTATTGTTAGATTAGAGAAAATGTTATTCTTGGGGTCACTTGTTTCAAATTATCTGGCTTTCCACATCTCATATTTATGTTTATTTATTCTATTGTGGGGTGTATTTATCATCTTTTTATGTTATGTATCGTGTTTATTATATAATTTGAAAAAAATATCATGGATGGATTAATGAAAATGTGTATATTACCGTAATATACGACATTTAATGGACTCGGTATTGTTATTATCACCACTTGTGCAAGTCGTCTGCTACGACATCTCACATTTGTTTATTTATTCTACTGTGGGGTGTATTCATCTTATTTATATTTATGCATCGTGTTTATTATATAATTTTGAAAAAAAAATTTATGGATGGATTAATGAAAATGTGTATATTACCGTAATATACGACATTTAATGAGACTCAGTATTGTTATTATCACCACTTGTGCAAATCGTCTGCTAGGGCATTCACATTTGTTTATTTATTAAATGTGGGGGGTATTATCTTATTTATATGTTATGCATCGTGTTTATTATATAATTTTGAAAAAAATATCATGGATGGATTAATGAAAATGTGTATATTACCTGTAATATACGATCATTTAATGATGACTACAGTATTGTTATTATTCAAGCACTTGTGCAAGTCGTCTGCTCACATCTCACATTTTTTTATTTATTCTACTGTGGGGTGTAGTTATCTTATTTATATGTCATTCATCGTGTTTATTATATAATTTTGAAAAAAAATATCAGGATGAAAAAGATTAAAATGAAAATGTGTATATTAACGTAATATACGACATTTAAATGACTCGATGTATGTAAGTTATTTAGGTAGCAGGTATACATAATTATAATTATCAGAGTATATATAAAATGAAGAAATAACTTTTAAAACATTTGAAATTTTGGACTTGTTCCGAGACAAAATGGATGAGAGACTTAGTGCTTACTGAGCCATGGAGAATGTAAAGAAACAGGGGTGGGGCACGTTCCGTATTATGAAGTCAGGTGGGGGGAGCCGTATAGATGAGTTTTGGTCATAATTTGAAATGTCCCAGTATTAGCGGAACGCCTGTAAAGGGCGGAACGCGCGTAAAGGGGGGGCCGGCTCCTGTATTAGTACATATAATATATATATATTATATATTATAATATATATATACTATATATATATATATATTATATAATATATAATGATATATATATATATATATATGTCAGATAAGATCACAGTAAACAGGTTATTATCAGAATATGCAGAAACTAACACTCTTGAAAGAATGAGAAAATTCCAGAGCGCTTTCGTGACACTCACATTAATCACAGTTCCTTTGATAATGTGATAGTCATGAAAGGGCGCTTGGAATTTCTTCTCTTCTTTCAGAGTGGTTGTTTTGGCGATATATATATATAAAGTAATATATATATATATATAATATATGGAGTATAAAATATTATATATATATGATATACATATATATATATAGTAATATATATATATATGTTAAATAGTCAGTTATGGAAGGGAGAAAAGAGAATATGAAAAAAATGTTAAATTCAAGAATTATGTGGATTAAAGTAAAGTTGGATGCATAGAAGTGGGTCCATAATATGCATGTAACACCTGCAGAAAGAGAGGAATGCTGAGGAGAGAGAGAGATTTTGGAGATGTTAATGTGAATGTATAGGAGCCTTGAACCAAGTGAGTATAGTGAAATTGTGAAGGGGACCAGAATACTAAATAGGAGAAACTTTTAAGAGGGTGTGGTAGGTAAGTTGTTGGGGTGCCAGGTGTAAATGATAATGGAGCCGCTTGGATTGAACTTTGTATTAGAAAGGGGCGTTTAGTTATAGGTAATCCATATTTTAAGAAAAAGAGGGATAAAATAAGTAAATAACAAGATATGATGTATGGGCGAAATGACAGAGATGGGGGGGGGGGGGTGGATGATGTATTGGTAGATAAAGACTGTTGAGTAACTTCAGAGATGTACATGTTTATAGAGGGGCCACAGATATTTCAGATCACTTTCTAGTTGTGGCTACTCTTGAGAGTAAAAGTAGATGGGATACAAGAGAATAGAGGGCAAGATCAGGGAAGAGAGAGGTGAAGGTTTATAAACTAAAAGAGGAGGCAGTTTAGGGTATAGTATAAACAGCTATTGGAGATAGATGGGTAATGATTGAGCATAGGCAATGGGTCGAATGAGGTATGGGTAGATTAAAAATGTATGTGTTAGAGTGTTCAGCAGAAGTTTGTGGTTACAGGAAAGTGGGTGCCGGGAGGTGTAGAGAAGGCGATGGTGGAATGATGATGTAAAGAGGAGGTAGTAAGGGAGTAAAAAGTTACATAATGAGAAGTTTGTTATCAAAGTAGAAGGTGATGCAAGGAGGGAAGAGTATAGGAGAAAAGAGAGAGGATTAATGGAGTGGTGAAGCAATGTAAAAAGAAGGGCAAATGAGTAGAGTGGGTGAGATGTTAATTCAACAAATTTTGGTTGAAAATAAGTAAAAGGTTTTGGAAGTGAGATTAACTAATTAAGAAAGCGCTAGAGAACAAGATAGGATTTGTCAGTTAAAAATAGGAGAGGAGAGTTATTTAAATGGAGAGTTAGAGGATTGGGAAGATGGAGGGAATATTTTGAGGTAATAGTAAATGTTGATGAAGATAGGGAATGCTGTGATTTCGTGTGATAGGGCAAGTTGGAATAACATCTGTAGGAGTGAGAGGAAAGAGCCAGTTGTGAGTGTGGGGGTAAGTTCGTGAGGCAGTAGGAAGAAGAAAGGGGGTAAGCAGCCGGTATTGATGGGATAAAGATAGTAATGTTAAAAGTAGGTGGGGGATATAGTTTTTTGGAGGGTTGTGCAATTATGTTAATAAATGTATAGAAAGGTAAGGTACCTAGGCTTGCAGAGAGCATGCATAGGGCCTGGGGTAATAAAGGGCAAAGGGATAAAAGGAGAGTGCAAAATTTATAGGGATAAGTCAGTTGAGATGTACCTGTAAAGTGTATGGTGAGAATTATAATTGAAAGAATTAAGAGTAAGATCGGAGAATAGGATAGCATATATAAAAAAATAAAATGAACAAGGAGGCTTTAGGAAAGGTAGGGGGTGTGTGGACCACGGTGTTTACAAGTGAAACATATAAGATTGAACAGTATTTAGATAAGGCTAAAGAGTCTTTGTGGCATTATGGAATTTGGACAAAAGGCGTAAGACAGGTGGATATGGGCAATGTGCAGATGTTGCAAGTGTATGGTGTAGGAGGTAGGTCTACTGAAAGCAGTGAAGAGTTTTATGAGGATAGTGAGGCGTCAAGTTGGGGGGGGGAAGTATGTAGGAAAGAGGGGAAAATTTTTCCCAGTAAAAGTAGGCCTTAGACAAGGATGTGTGATGTCACCGTGGTTGTTTAATATATGGTATAGATGGGTTGTAAGAGAAGTAAATGCAGAGGTGCTTGGCAAGAGGCCGTGAGTTAAAAGATAAAGAATTCACACACGAAAGTGGTAGTTTCACAGCTTGCTCTTTGCTGATGACACTGTGCTCTTGGGGGAGATTTCTAAGAAGAGGAGATTGCAGATATTGGTGGATGGAATTTGGTAGGGGTTTGCAAAAGAGGTAGAAAATTAAAGGTGAATACAGGAAAGAGTAAGGTTATGAGGATATACAAAAATGATAGTGATGAAAGATTGAATATGCAGATTGGAAGGAATGAGTATGGAGGAGTGTGAACGTATTCAAGATATTTGGGAGTGGACTGTGTTCCGCGATGGGTCTATGAAGATGAGGTGAAGTCAGAGAATTGATGAGGGAAAAAGAGTGAGTGGTGGCACTTAGGAGTCGGGTGGGGGGGGTGGAGACAAAAGAACATTGTCCTTGGAGGCAAAGAGGGGAATGAATGGAAGTATAGTTTTACCGACACGCTTCTTATATGGGTGTGAAGCGTGGGTGATGAAATGATGCAGGGCAAGGAGTGCAGCAAGGAGGAAGGCTGGAGCAGTGGAGATGTTCATGTCTGAGGGGCAATGTGTGGTGTGAATATAATGCAGAGAATTCGTAGTTTGGAAGTTAGGAGGAGGTGCGGGATTACCAAAACTGTTGTCCAGAGGGCTGAGGAAGGGTTGTTGAGGTGGTCGGACATGTAGAGAGAATGGAGCGAAACAGAATGACTTCAAGAGTGTATCAGTCTGTAGTGGAAGGAAGGCGGGGTAGGGGTAGGCCTAGGAAAGGTTGGAGGGAGGGGGTAAAGGAGGTTTTGTTGGCGAGGGGCTTGGACTTCCAGCAGGCATGCATGAGCGTGTTTGATAGGAGTGAATGGAGACAAATGGTTTTTAATACTTGACGTGCTGTTGGAGTGTGAGCAAAGTAACATTTATGAAGGGATTAAAGGGAAACCGGCAGGCCGACTTGAGTCTGGAGATGGGAAGTACGTGCCTGCACTCTAAAGGAGGGGTGGTTTAATGTTGCAGTTTAAAAAATGTAGTGTAAAGTACCCTTCTGGCAAGACAGTGATGGAGTGAATGATGGTTGAAAGTTTTTTTTTCGGGCCACCCTACCTTGGTGGGAATCGGCCAGTGTGATAATAATAAAAATAAATTATATATATATATATATATATATTATATTTAAAATATATATATATATATATAACCTAGGTAGGGGGTTGGTAGACAGCAACAGCCCAGGGAGGTACTACCGTCCTGCAAGTGGTGTAAAACGGAACCCTGTAATTGTTTTACATGATGGTAGGATTGCTGGTGTCTTTTTTTCTGTCTCTAAACATGCAAGATTTCAGGTATGTCTTGATACTTCTACTGACACTTAGGTCACACTACACATACATGTACAAACATATATGTACACACCCATCTTGGTTTCTTCTATTTTCTTTCTAGTTCTTGTTTATTTCCTCTTATCTCCATGGGGAAGTGGAACAGAATTCTTCCTCCGTAAGCTATGCGTGTTGTAAGAGGCGACTAAAATGCCGGGAGCAAGGGGCTAGTAACCCCTTCTCCTGTATATATTACTAAATGTAAAAGGAGAAACTTTCATTTTTCCTTTTGGGCCACCCCGCCTTGGTGGGATACGGCCGGTTTGTTGAAAGAAAGAATATATATATATATATGTATGTATATACAGTGGACCCCCGCATACCGTTGGCCTTACATAACGTTAAATCCGCATACCGATACATTTTATCACTAAGATTTTGCCTCGCATACCGCTAAAAAACTCGCTCAACGCTATTAGTCCGAGACTTGTCTATGTGAGGACTGAGCCAGCCTCACATGTTCCGCCGGTGGCTTTGTTTACAAGCCAGCCTCCGCGGTAACATCCAAGCATATAATCGTAACATTTCGTATTATTACAGTGCCAACTCTGTGGTAAAAAGGGTGAGAAATATTATCGAAATACTGTGGTACCATGGTCAACTGCTGATGCTGCTGCTGCTGTAGCACTGTCAGCTGCTGCTGCTGCTGCTGTAGCACCATCAGCTGCTGCTGCTGTACCACCATCAGCTGCTGCTGCTGTTGTAGTACCGTCTGCTGCTGCTGTACCACCGTCAGCTGCTGTTGTAGTACCGTCTGCTGCTGCTGCTGTAGTACCATCTGCTGCTGCTGCTGCTGCTGTAGTACCATCTGCTGCTGCGGGCTGCTGTAGTACCGTCTGCTGCTGCTGCTGCTTTTAGTACCGTGTGCTGCTGCGCTGCTGTAGTACCGTCTGCTGCTGCTGTGCTGCTGCTGCTGTAGTACCATCTGCTGCTGCTGCTGTAGTATGTACCACCGTCAGCTGCTGTTGTAGTACCGTCTGCTGCTGCTGCTGTAGTACCGTCTGCTGCTGCTGTAGTACCGTCTGCTGCTGCTGTAGTACCGTCTGCTGCTGCTGCTGCTGCTGTAGTACCGTCTGCTGCTGCTGCTGTAGTACCGTCTGCTGCTGCTGCTGCTGCTGTAGTACCGTCTGCTGCTGCTGCTGCTGTAGTACTGTCTGCTGCTGCTGCTGTAGTACCGTCTGCTGCTGCTGCTGTAGTACTGTCTGCTGCTGCTGTAGTACCGTCTGCTGCTGCTGCTGCTTTTGTACCATTTTGCTGCTGCTGCATCTATAGTACCGTCTCCCTGCTGCTGTAGCATCGTCTGCTGCTGCTGTAGCACTGTCAGCTGCTGCTGCTGTAGCACTGTCAGCTGCTGCTGCTGTGCACTGTCAGCTGCTGCTGTTTGTAGCACTGTCAGCTGCTGCTGCTGTGCACTGTCAGCTGCTGCTGCTGCTGTACACTGTCAGCTGCTGCTGCTGCTGTAAGCACTGTCAGCGGCTGCTGTAGCACTCAGCTGTTTGCTGTTGCTCCCTGTAGCACTGTCAGCTGCTGCTGCTGCTGCTGTAGCACTGTCAGCTGCTGCTGCTGCTGTAGCACCGTTGTTGGTGTGGCTTATTGAGAATACCAAAAACAATTAACCCCAGAGGGTTAGCCACCCAGGATAACCCAAAAAAGTGTGTCATCGAAGATGTCTAACTTATTTCCATTGGGGTCCTTAATCTTGTCTTCCAGATGCAACCCACACCCGTCGACTAACACCCAGGGTGAACAGGGAAAACGCCTGGAACTAGTGCTCATAATGGTGAATTTAAAGCCAGCAAAGGTTGGTTTGAGAGATTTAGAATCGCTGTTGCTGGACAGTCACTGTTGCTGGATCAGTCAGCTGTTGCTGGATCAGTCAGGGTTTGTGGACCAGTCAGCTGTTGCTGGACCAGTCAGCTGTTGCTGGACCAGTCAGCTGTTGCTGGACCAGTCAGCTGTTGTTGGACCAGTCAGCTTTGCTGGACCCGTCCAGCTGTTGCTGGACCATTCAGCTGTTGCTGGACCAGTCAGCTGTTGCTGGGATCAGTCAGCTGTTGCTGGACCAGTCAGCTGTTGCTGGACCAGTCAGCTGTTGCGGACCAGTCAGCTGTTGCTGGACCAGTCAGCCGTTGCTGGACCAGTCAGCCGTTGCTGGACCAGTCAGCCGTTGCTGGACCAGTCAGCCGTTGCTGGACCAGTCAGCCGTTGCTGGACCAGCCAGCCATTACTGGACCAGTCAGCCGTTGCTGGACCAGTCAGCCGTTGCTGGACCAGTCAGCCATTGCTGGACCAGTCAGCCGTTGCTGGACCAGTCAGCCATTGCTGGACCAGTCAGCTGTTGCTGGACCAGTCAGCTTTGCTGGACCAGTCAGCTGGGTTGCTGGACCAGTCAGCTGTTGCTGGACCAGTCGCTGTTGCTGGACCAGTCAGCTGTTGCTGGACCAGTCAGCTGTTGCTGGACCAGTCAGCTGTTGTGGACCAGTCAGCTGTTCTGGGCCAGTCAGCTGTTGCTGGACCAGTCAGCTGTTGCTGGACCCGTCAGCTGTTGCTTTGGAACCAGTCAGCTGTTGCTGGACCAGTCAGCTGCTGTTGCACCATCAGCTTGCTGGACCAGTCAGCTGCTTTTTGAACATGACTCGTCCCGAACCTGTCCGTCCAGCCTGAGCGCCTGCCTTGCCGTCATTGTTTACAAGCCAGGGTGGCTGGTTGCATGCATACATTCGATACATTTTGTATTATTCCATTATTTATAGTGCTTGTAACTGCTAAATAAGCCACCATGGGGCCCCAAAAAAAAGCTTCTAGGGGCCAACCCTGTGGTAAAAAGGGTGATAAATACTATCGTACCACAGTCAGCTGCTGCTGCACCACAGCTGCAGCTGCACCATGGTCAGCTGTTGCTGCACCCAGCTGCTGCTGCACCATGGTCAGCTGCACCACAGCTGTTGTTGTTGCTGCACCACCATCAGTTGTATTTCTTGAAGATGTGGAGTGTGTTGTTGGTGTGGCTTAACGTGAAACAATTCCGAGAAACAATTAACCCCAGAGGGTTAGCCACCCAGGATAACCCAAGAAAGTCAGTGCATCATCGAGGACTCTCTAACTTATTTTCAATGGGGTCCTTAATCTTGTCACCCAGGATGCAACCCACACCAGTCGACTAACACCCATGTGAACAGGGAAAAATGCCTGGAACTATGCTCATATTGGTGAATTTAAAGGGCCCGCAAAAAGGTTGGTTGAGAGATTTAAGAATCGTAGTGACATACACAGTGTGATAAGGCCTGTTCTGGAAGAAAATGCCAAACAGGACCTACAGTACTCAGGAGGAAAAGGCACTCCCAGGACACAGTGTCTCATCAGTCATTGCTGCATCTTCAATAAAGGTAAGTGTCATTTATTCTTCATTTAGTAGAGTGTACATGCACAATATATATTTAGCATGTACTACTCTACTATTGTGCATGTATCCTTCTCTTTGTGTGTAGGAAAATGTATATTTCATGTGGTAAAATTTTTTTTTTTATACTTTTGGGTGTCTTTCACGGATTAATTTGATTTCCATTATTTCTTATGGGGAAAATTCATTCGCCATAACGATAATTTCGCATAACAATGACTCTCATGAACGGATTAATATCGTTATGCGGGGGTCCACTGTATAGTGTGTAAAGCACCCTTCTGGCAAGAAGTGGGGGGTAAATGATGGTTGAAAGCTTTTCTTTTTCGGGCCACCCTCCCTTTGGGGGGGGAATGGGCCCCAGTGTGATAAAAAAAAAAAAAAATATTATATTTTTTTTAAAATATATATATATATAAAATTTTATTTATATATATTATATTATATATACGTGGACCCCCGCAAAATGATTTTAAACCCTTTTCAGGGTCCAAGGCCCAAATTGGAGTCCCACCAGTGTCCAAGAATTTTAAAAAAAAAAATTTGTTATTTTTTCTTAAAATCGTGAGAATTTTTTGTGGGGAAAATCAAAAAGTACGAAATTTTGGGGGAAAATTACGAAATTTTGCTCTCGCGAATTTTGATGTGTCAGGGGGATATTTCCCAAGGTTTTGTGATTTGACCCCATTTTTTAGGCCAAATTTCATTAATCCAATAACCAAATTTTTAGCTATTTCATAGTTTACTTTTTCTATCGATTGAGCACAAGAAATCGCCGTCAACTGTTTAACTACAAAATAAAGTGATCGGAAATTGTTAATTGGCCAATTTAAAAGAAAGTTCAAAAATTCAATTTCAAAAATAGGGTCCAGAATAAACAATGTAGGCATTCTGGGGGGGGGGGGGGGGGGGGGGACTAAATTTCATTTTTTTTGTTCATTGTTAGTTTTTGGGGTTTACAAATAAACCATTTTGATTTTTTTTTTCACATAATGAATTTTTTTCACACCAAAAAACAGGATTTACTGTTATGCAATACTGAAAAATTGTATAAATTCTCACCATATTTGTGAATGTATATTAGACCCACCAGCTGACGTGTATTAGACGTGTGAGGTCGTTTGTTTACTCTTGAATATCGGCAAAAATTTAACATTTCCGCTACTTTGAGCTCAGTTTCAAGCCATTTCCAGTGCAAAAAACCAATCAAAATCATCTCTATTTCTGTAATATGTTCTTCCATTCTATCAAATGAGACCAAGAAATCCCCAAATACACCTATAAAAAACATACGAGAATAACACTGCAAAGTTGCTGTTTTTAATCGAAAAATCATGATTTCAGTTTTTTTCTCTCATTATACCAGCGTGCTGCAGGATTGTTGTATGTGGTGCACACATACCACATAGATGTATTCTCTCATATCTAGGCCCAAATGTACCATCACGTTTATCAGAGTGAGCTGAGCTAATGGTGTGGATCTAGGGTTTTTGGACACTCACCGTAAAAGCCGTGGGATCTATGGGACGGACCCTGAAAGCTTTTAATCCGTTCATGAGAGCTCATTGTTATGCGAAATTATGTTTGCGAATGAATTTTCCCCCTAAGAAATAATGGAAATCAAATTAATCCCTGCAAGACACCCCAAAAATATGAAAAAAAAAATTTTACCACATGAAATATACATTTTCCTACACACAAGAGAAGGATACATGCACAATAGTAGAGTAGTACATGCACAGTATATATTGTTTCATGTACTACTCTACTAAAAGAAGAAATAAATGACACCTTTACTGAAGATGCAGCAATGACTGATGAGACACTGTGTCCTGGGAGTGCCTTTTCCTCTGATACTGTAGGTCCTGTTTGGCATTTCTTTTCCAGAACAGGCCTTATCACACTGTGTATGTCATACGATTCTTAAAACTCTCAAACCAACCTTTGTGGCTTTAAATTCACCATTTTGAGCACTAGTTTCAGGCATTTTTCCCTGTTCATTCTGGGTGTTAGCGACTGGTGTGGGTTGCAATTCCCGGGAGACAAGATTAAGGACCCCAATGGAATAAGTTAGAGTCCTCGATGATGCCCCTGACTTTCTTGGGTTATCCTGGGTGGCTACCCCTCCGGGGTTGTTTCTCGGTAATTGTTTCACGTTAAGCCACACCAACAACACTCTCTCCCATCTTCAAGTAAAACAGCTGATGGTGGTGCAAACAACAACAGCTGTGGTGCAGCTGACCATGGTGCAGTAGCAGCTGGGTGCAGCAACAGCTGACCATGGTGCAGCTGCAGCTTTGGTGGTGCAGCAGCAGCTGACTGGTCCAATTTATCAGCTGACCCTGGTGCAGCAGCAGCTGACTGTGGTAAAGATAGTAATTTATCACCCTTTTTACCCACAGGGTTGGCACTAGAAGCTTTTTTGGGCCCATGGTGGCTTATTAAGCAGTTACAAGCACTATAAATAATGGAAAAATACAAAATGTATCGAATGTATGGGATGCAAAACCCGGGCCCCCCGGCTTGTAAACAATGACGGCAAGGAGGTGCTCAGGCTGGTGATTGGAAGGTC
>NW_026467802.1:0-12698 GCF_026875155.1 Cherax quadricarinatus
CAGCGCTGCCCCCTGGGGGTGGTAGAGAGACACCAGCGCTGCCTACCGGGATGGTAGAGAGACCCCACGCTGCCACCTGGATGGTAAAGGGGGGGACACCGGCGCCCACCTGGGGTGGTAGAGAGACACCAGCGCTGCCTACCTGGGGTGGGTAGAGAGACACCGCGCTGCCCCTGGGTGGTAAAAAAGACACCACGCGCCACCCGGGATGGTAACACCACGCTGCCCAACTGGGGGGTAGAGACACACCAGCGCTGCCTAAACCGTTGTGGTAGAGAGACACCAGCGCTGCCTACCCGGGGTGGTAACAAACACCCCGCTGTACCTGGGGGGTAAGAGACACCAGGCTTTCCACCGGGGTTGGAGACACCAGCGCTGCCTACCTGGGGTGGTAGAGAGACACCAGCGCTGCCTACCTGGGGTGGTAGAGAGACACCAGCGCTGCCTACCTGGGGTGGTAGAGAGACACCAGCGCTGCCTACCTGGGGTGGTAGAGAGACACCAGCGCTGCCTACCTGGGGTGGTAGAGAGACACCAGCGCTGCCACCTGGGATGGTAGAGAGACACCAGCGCTGCCTACCTGGGGTGGTAGAGAGACACCAGCGCTGCCTACCTGGGGTGGTAGAGAGACACCAGCGCTGCCTACCTGGGTGTGTATGACACCACAACATGCGCTGCCACCTGGGGTGGTAGAACAAACCAGCGCTGCCACCTGGGGTGGTAACAAACCAAGCGCTTTTGCCACCTGGGGTGGGTGGTTGTTACTTAGGAACCGAGACCAAGCTCTGCCACCTGGGTGTGGTAGACCACCCCATCGCTGCCTACCTGGGGTGGGTAGAGAGCAGAAAAAGAACCAGCGGCTAGCCAAACCTGGGGGTGGTAGACACCAGCGCTGGCCTACCTGGGGTGGTAGAACACCAGCGCGTGCCACCTGGGGGTGGCGTAGACACCAGCGCTGCCAACCTGGGGTGGTAGACACCAGCTCTGCCTACCAATGGTGGTAGGAGAGACAAAACCGAGCGCAGCCACCCTGGGGTGGTAGAGAAAGAGACACCAGCGCTGCCTACCTGGGGTGTGTAGACACCAACACCCCGTCTGCCTACCTTGGGGGTTGGTAGACACCAGGCGGCTGAGCCACCTGGGGGTGGTTAGAACGAAAACACAGCCGCTGCCACCTGGGGTGGTAGTAACCACCAAGCG
Source organism: Cherax quadricarinatus (assembly GCF_026875155.1). NCBI lineage: Eukaryota > Metazoa > Arthropoda > Malacostraca > Decapoda > Parastacidae > Cherax > Cherax quadricarinatus. The sequence goes on from NW_026467802.1 coordinate 1,201, forward strand.
CTGCCACCTGGGGTGTAGAAATAAAGAAAAAAACACCACGCTGCCCACCTGGTGTGTGTATAGACAACCAGCGCTGCCACTGGTGGGTGGTAACACCACGCTTGCCACCCTGGGGGTGGTAGACCACCCAACGCTGCCACCTGGGGTGGTAGAGAGAGAGACACCAGCGCTAAGCCACCTGGGGTGGTAGACACCAGCGCTGCACCTGGGGTGTAGAAGCAACCAGCGCTGCCTACCTGGGGTGGTAGACAGACATACCACGCCTGCCTACCTGGGGTGGTAGGTGATGTATGGTGCTGGAACCACGAGATACTCATAGCTTCTCTGATGAATCGTAAGTTATTTCGTTACCTCTTTAATAAATTATTTTTTTTAACATTAAAATGGTCTAAAAATACCCGACAGATTTTTTGTTAAGGATAAGACGACGTAAATGAATTAGAAATATGGCCGGAACATGTTAGGTGGTCTTTATTGTCCCGGAAGACGTTTCGCGGGCCTACAAACAGAGCTCTTCATCGAGTACTGAAGAAGCCTACTGTGTAGGCGAAAACGTTTCGAAATAAAGATACCTAACAGTTGCATAAGTGTCTTACCTAACAATAATTATTTATGTTCTTATATTTTCTTAAGTTACTATCTGGGAGGGTTCAGGGTCCAGAATTTGCAACGCTAATTTAAACTGTTTATTCTCTCATTCATCTATTCAGTCTTCAGCTTATCGAGTGAGTGAAGCACTTGTCATGTTGGTAAATGCTGTGTGCTTGTCTTCCATACCTCGTATCTCTGATAGGACCGCCAAGACTCTGAGGGATAGCTGAACTGCGGCAGTTGGGCAAAGTCATAAACGAGCTACTACCCATCTTTACCTACATCATTTGTGTTTGTATGTATGTATGTATGTATGTATGTATGTGTGTAGACGAGTAAGACACATGTGCAGCAGTTGGGTATCTTTTTTGCTGAAAAGTATCGCCTACACAGTGGGCTTATTCAGCAGATGTAGTAGTGAAATGAAGATGATGTAATCAAACCATCAACCTTGGGGGGGAAAAAGTATTTGAGGTGGTATGTCCCTCAGCCTGAAGAAGAGTTCAGCTCTGTGGAGTCTTAAATACTGTAGAAGGTGAGGTGGAACATCTCGAAGACATTGTAGGGGACGGGATTCACTAGTAGAAGCATGAAGGCAATGTTTGAGGAGCAGTACAGCAAGCCTACTGGCCCTTGCTAGGCATGTCCCTTTGGAATACAACCCTTCTCACTCATAACTAATAATTATGTGACGAAGTGTGGAAGTTGTCCTCTGTACGAAGATACCGTTGTGCTGCAGTGAGTGTTTGATAGTTATATTGAAAATGATGGCATAAAATACTGACAAGTTGAATAGTAAGAATTCATTCTCATTCTTCAGCTTCATATCATTCCAGACCATGGAACTGAATCTCTTCCAGGCTGAGGGACTCGCCAGTTTAAATACTTTTTCCCCAAGGTTAATGGACTGATTACATCTACATTCCACTACTACACCTACTGTCTCTCTATTTAACTGAAGAAGCCTACTGTGTAGGCGAAACGTTTCAACAATAAAGATACCCAACTGTTGCACATGTGTCTTACTCATCAAGTTGTCGGTATTTTATACCATTTTTTAACATGTATGTATATATATGTGTATGCATGAAAAATTTACAAATGTATACATATACGGATTCATACTTGGGCATGTGCAATCATATGATTATTTACATATGTCTAGTATGTATACTGTTTGTATACATGACTAGACGATACCTGGAATTGTGAGACCTATCAAAAGACCATCTTCATAACAATCTCCTGGAAATTAGTTTCGGGGAGAGTCTATATAAAATTGTAGAGAACAATCCCTCAAGGGAGGTTCCTTGATGCTGGTGAGGGGCTCTTGATCTAGGGAATTGGATCTGTGCTCCAGTTCCCTAAATTGAGCCTGAATGCCTCCCATATCCCCCACATGCTCTATATAACCCTACGAGTTTAGCTCCCCCCCATGATTCTAATAATAATATAACAGAGAACAACACGTGTCAATTGCTCAACAAACCTTCACCTAGTAATTGTTGAGCAGAGTTTAAAAGGTGAAGCCAACTGAATAAGCTCTTCTGAAATTATTAACGAAAACCTTCGATGATATGAGCAACCTGTAGCTGACAAACGGACGGCTCTGGCACTACGCCGTGCAGAATAGGGTTTTACTCAGCTCAGAAATTTTAAAAACGTTATTATAACGCAAGTTTTTATCATTTTTCTTTTTTCTATTTGCATTTACATTAGTTTTGACATTCTCTACAATCCTGTATGAAAAAAAATGTTTATTTTTTGATCAAATTTCCAAAAAATAGGCGATTTGGCACCTACCTAGCTCAAAATTATACAAAAATACTTTCTAATAAGATACCCCATCATTTAAGGTTTGAAGCTGGTCAGAAGAAACATTCACTAGTTATTACATGGGAAACAAGTTGCTTAATAAAATTGCCAAATTGAGATTTTTTTTTTATATTTTATTTAAAAACTTTACAGCTTGATATTAAATAAAGATATAAAATGGGTACAGTAGGATCCTCAATCCTACAGAACATACACTAACCAAATATTAACAACACATTGTAATTGACATAAAAGAGGTTACCCATATACACTCACAAAATTTTCTATATAACATACTATGATAAACAATATAAACTATAACTATATAAACTATATAAAATATAAACTATATACAACTTTCAGATTTGTATAGTTAACATACTATGACTGACATATGACAAAGGTTCACAACCTTCACAGGAGATAATCAGAGTAATAACCTACATCACAATCTCAGTTAAACAATTACATGCTCTTCCCAAAATTAACCCCTATACAATAAGAAGTACCTAAGCACATACATACGTACCTCACTACAATCTCTCTTTAAGCATTGAAAAAAAAAATCCTAAGCCTCACACTTATACTAAATAAATATTAGCAAATATTACTAAATATTACTACAGCCTCTTCCAACGCCTGAGCACATTATATAAAATCTGAGACTAAACCATACTGTCCAATTACAAACTTATTAACGAGGCAATTACAATTTATGGAAGTCATTAGCGTTCCATCTCGCAGCAACTGGATGAGCACATTATATAATGCTAAAATAAAGACAGTACACTCGCTAAAAACCCACAACACTCAACACAAACATAATTTAAATAACCTCTCATTGCGATACAATTATCGCACATGAAATGTGCCCAATAAAGGCTATAAACGTACACTACATAAGCCCTAAAGCTCTTCACGGTCTTAAAACTATAATCTTTACACCATTCACACTTAATACATGAAGAAGGTCATGACGACCCTGACACATCAAACACAGAATTCTCCATTCGGTACTACGTAATTACTGATATCACCTTTGCTTTCTGTGCCCACTGCATGCTACATACACGTATGTCACTCATCTACACCTTCATATACCCACTACACCTTACTCTCACCCCTCCCCAGGAGGCGACCCCGCTTGTGTCCCCCTGGGAAAACCCCCTTCCCGTATGTAATCCCCAAACCCCCCCCCCTTTACTCACTCAGCCCAAGTCGTAGATTGATGAGAAACCCTAACGATAACATTCTATACACTTCCGAAAATCCATCACCCACTCTTCCCATACAGTTCTCCTATACGACACCATCGTACGATAAACCGTTACCGACTAGAACCTCCCGCCCTCCGCACCTCACATTCCCCCTCCCCCTCCATCACCCACGATATATCTATATAATCCACTATTATATAATCCAAAGCTCTTATAACACTCCCACATCTAGGCTTAGTGCACGCAGAAACCGACACCCCTATCGCCGCCCCACCTCCCTGTACTACTCTTTACTAAACCAAAACCTAACACCCTCCAGTCCCCCACAAAATTATACTGCATGGAACTTCCGTCTCATCCTCCCCACAGATACCACCACCTTCCCGCCCACAATTACCCCCTGGTTCTTAAAAACCTCCCCCGACGGTAGATGCGCCATGCAAAACACGATACGTTACCACCCTTAACTCCAAGTCTTTAAATTCACCATGCTAAACCTATCCCAAATACTCTTCCATGCTACATGGGGAACAAACCCTCAACTGGTACCATCAATCCCTGTCTGCAAGCAGCTTACATAACAAAACCCCTACTCGAATTTTCCTGGGTACTCTAACCAACATCAAAAGTGCCCTCAAAATAGTTTTCACATTCCCTCAACTCCACACCACCTATGCAACTTACCCAACCATCATATACTTATCCCCGCTGCCACTCCACTCACACCTTCGCGCAAAACCTCCCATATAAGAAACACACATTTAATCCTCCTTCACAGATATCCAACAACCCCAATCCACCCTGAGGACGCACAGGTAACAATACAACCTCTCTCCTCATTATTAATTATTAAAATCAAGGGGTAAGCGCTAAACCGGAGGATTATACAGCGCCTGGGGGGGGGGATGAGGAAGGGCATTCAGGCTTAAATTCGGGGAACTGTAGCACAGATCCAATTTATTATTCCCCTCCTAAATCAAGAGCCCCTCACCAACATCAATGGAAACCTCTCTCCTCACCAATCGCACCTTGATACCCCAACAAAAAGTTAAACACTCGTCTGCAGAATTCCCACAATCGCCGTCCTGTAATGGAACAGGCTGCTACGTGCCAAACCTTACTATATCAATAATAATTTATAAAACAATCACTCGTTGCACGAGAGTCAGATGATGAGGTCGCAATGCACCCAGACGCCCCTGAATCCTTTCCATATAATCTATTCGAGTTTCCCTCTGAGCAGCGTCCAAATCATCCTTATAGAAGTACCACAAATTTTTAAATGACAACAACCGTTTTGTATTCAGCACAACGTTACATCTCCCACCCCCCTCGACCCAATCACCCAACCGCATGATCTTGACTTCTCTCTATTTACCTGCAATCCCTGTTGCATTTCCCGAACTGTTGCACATCATCACCAAAATCAACCAACGCCATCGACTCCCGAACCAGGACTGTTGTTCGTCTCCCTACATATCCTATTATTTTCCCGGCCACACTTTCCCTACCCCCCCCCCCCCATACCTTCCACTCGTGTCACATACACAACGTTCCAACCATTCTTAGAAGGGTCCTGAATGCACGCAAACAACATTTTTGACAAGGGACACCCCTTGCTAAGACCCCTACCCATTACAATCTCCTCCCCCAAGCATCCCATAATCTGGTACCCTCATCTTGTGCCTTCCATTGTAACAACGTGGTTACCCAATTAACTATTTCTTTCTTCCCCCATACCCTGCTCTAAGTATAGCTCCCAATGCTCCTCTTTCCCACCCTGTCATGAGGGCCCCTGCCATCTAAAGGCCAACAAACGCCGCCCTCCTCTCCCTGCCCCCCCCTTTTGACCTCCACAAAACTTCTCAGTATTCATGCCTCTCAATCATCGACCTTCCATTGCAAACGCATACTGGCCGTTTTCGAAACCACTCTCCCTACCAAAAGGGGGCATTTGAACCGATAACCCAAGACTTTGCGAACAACTTATAATCAGCACATAACAGAGATAGTGGCAGCGGTACTCCTTGAGGGTGTGGCTGCCCTTGACCCATCTGAACCAACACTACAACTGCTTTGCCTTGCTTGTCCCCCATCACACCCTTCTCCTTGCATCTTATTAAATAACCTACCCATTAAACCCCCTTATCACCTCCCAATGTTGGAGATAAAATTCAGCCGGGAGACCATACTATTCCCGGTGCTTTGCCTATCCCTCATTCCCTTAAAAGCCAACTCTATTTCCTCCTCTGTTATTACCACCCCCTAAAGCCTTCTATCACTATTCCCTAAATTACACTCACATACTCACACACCTTCCTAATCCACATTTCCCACTTCCCACTTGTCACCAATACCCTTCATACCACTTATCCTCATACGCACACATTCCTTTTTTAGTTAGTATCTTCCTGTACCATTCTATAACCCCCCGCCATCTCGTGTAACCTCCAACCCTCGGAAAAGCTGTAACCTGCTGTCTTTGTTTTTGACAGTTCGCAACACACACGTCCGATGGTTAGTCTCCCCAAAGCACCTCCTCTATATACCCCTGCCTGCACCCTTACCACTTGAAACCCTCTCATTTTTGTAAACTCCCTCAGTCTCCCCCTTGACCTCGATCAATTTCATCCATAGGATAGTTACCCCACCCCACAGCCCCCTTCACCATAACAGCCCCTTAACCTGTCCACAGATAATTTGAAAGCCCATATTTAAAATCATTATAACGTTTGCCACCCCCACATAATATTTCCTAATCCTTTCCTTGGCAACAACAATCCCATCCATGAACTACCATCTTCACTTCCCTGTTCCTCTCGCTAAGCTCCTTCCATAGGACCGAAAATCCCTCTCTAACCCCACCTCATCACTCAAAGCACTTAAATATAATTTCCGTAACTCTGTATATTTCTGAAGCGTCCTCCCTACCCACCTCCACCAACACTGCTCTAATGAACTGACCATGCGCTACTTCAACAGTTTTTGAAAGCTCTCACTACAACCCCGTGAGAAAGATACCCTATCTAACCTTGCAGCATACCCACTCCTAGACACATGTAATCTCTGTCTCCCACTCCCCTTCCACCTCGAAAGCGTCTCATTAACCTAATATCCCTACAATAAAATCCGATAGGGGCCACCTGAAACACATAACCTGCCGCCTTCGGTTTCCACAATATCCACCCTCCTAATGACGCAGTTCCAATCACCTACTATTGCCACCATCCAGTAATGCACGGAAAAAAAACACAAGGTCCTCGCACATCAAACTCCTGCTTCACCTGTACGTTATTCTCTGCAGCGCAAATAGCTAATAAAAGCCACACGTTTTCCCCATCCACAAACCAACTACGCGCAACCACCCTTCCCCCCTCTCCCCCCCCTCACTTCTCTGCAAAAACAAACGGGCTCGCCTCCCTAATTAATATACCCCCCCCTTTCAAACGGGCAGATTGCAGGGTACACCTAAACCCCCCCTTCCCATATCCAACAACCCTACCCTCCTTAAAATTGTGCTCCTGTAGGTACACAACCATCCACCCACTCTAAATTTATTCAGAAACATTCGAAACCATTCTCTCTTTAGCACTATTACACCAAACCATTAACGTTACTGTCATACACCAGAGGCCTATTAAAGTTTCACCCCTGCCTCCTCTCTTCACTCTTCCGATGGCCACCAAACTGTGGGACCCACTTGTCACCTGCACACTGCCCTCTCTCCCCCCCCCCTTCTTTCGGTGCCTCCTGTCATGGCCACCACTAACCTTCACCTTCTGCCCATATTTTGCTTTCCAGTCCGCTGCGCTGGCGTTAGGAATCATCTGAATCCGATGCAGCGGCTTCATCTTTCTTGTGACAGGTGGCAAATACCACCATTGGCTTGGTCTGGGGATGCCCACAATGTACCTCTACCTCCACTGTACACAGTGGCAAAGATCTCGGTTACCCTCAGTCAACGCTGTCACTTCCCACGTCGTCCGATAGTTCTGTTTCTTGATGCCCCCACAGCCTGTCATCTCGTCTAAGTCTACACACCCTGCCAGGAGCAGCCACCTCCTCAGGCGGTGACAAGGACTTCAGAACATCGGCTAATTCCCATCCTCAAGTTTCCAACACTTCCTCCTGTACTTTTTTGCTCAACAACCATCCACTGGAAGTGTGCTGGACCAGGTAACTGTGTCGAGGGGCTTCCCCTCTCATTTTCCCCCAGCCTTATACTCTCATCCACTATCTCGCTGCCATAATCGACCACGGCCCTCCATCACGTCGTTGATCAACGCCTGCTTCCCCCGTGTAGAAGCGGATGTCTCCTCCTGGGCCAGGACTCTTGCTGCTTCCCACATTCCGCCGTCTATGGATCATATTCCCGCACCATATCCGGCATGTACGCCTTTGCCCCACGTAACGACCCATGACCTGTGTCCCAGAATTCCTTAGGTACACATAAGACTTATGGGGTGTCGAATGTTCATTTTGAAGGTTTAAAAGTGCCCTCTCGGCATACCTGTTTGAGGCACCCGACACCCACTTACCATGTGGCCAAAGAACAGTTCCGATTCCTTCAAAAAAAACTTTTGATATATGTCACATCCGCCTCAAAGGGGACATTACGCAGTTTAATCGCATGTATAATGTCTGGATACCATCGAGATCATCCTCACAGACGCATCGAGCTGTGTAGATCAAACTTACGACCTGAAAACGGTTGACCAACGACTCATACAACCGTTGCTGAGAGCAGTTTCCTACAAAAAACTACGTCTCCCGTTCCAATGCTACGCAGTACAACTCTCCAGTTCCTGAATTCCATACATACTTGTCCCTCTGATGATTTTATTAGGTTAATACCTGGGCTGAAGCTGGCGTTATTGCCCCACTGAGAAGTTCAACACCGACAGTGTTAATCCTGCGTCTATAACTGCACGCCATGTTGACTAATGGTAGTTCTCCTGGTCTGACGACAGAGGCGCGACAAGCACCACCTCACACTACTGCTGTCAGGGAACTGAAGTGCGTTTGCGCAGGAGGTCTGCACGGCCCAAGAGCGATGCAAACAATTGAGATTTACACAACTCAGAGTGAGTGAAAAGCTGTTTTAATAAAGCCCACCATTAGTAAAAGTTTGAAGCCGATTAAAAAAAGCACTCTTCGGTAATTAATTTGAAAATTAGACATATATGCAACATTTGGGTATCTTTATTGTAGGCGTTTCGCCAACCAGCGGCTTCGTCAATACAAATTCAAGGAAATAATTGAAAGGCAGTAGAACTATATAAAAGATAAGGTAATCAGTCCCCCAGCCTTGGAGTTGATGACAAAACTGAAGAGTCTAAAGCACCGGTAAGAAGGCTGTCGCTTATATACTGGCGTCAGGTGATGAAGGAGGGGTAGCAGACTATTGTCAATGTTAGGCGGGATTTCCCAGTGGAAGTACGTCATACTCTCAGAGGGATGGGTCAGTAGTAGTTAAAAGGGTTGTGGAGATATATTCTAAAGCAAGCTAAACATACCCAGATGCTGCACATGTGTCAAATTCTGTATCCAAGTCTTACTAGATAAGTTATCTTGATAAAAGTTGTTCCCTTCGCTGTTGAACTTAGAACTCTAAAACACTTTTCCTAACCTCGTAGCTCAGTGGTATAAGGTACTTCATGGCACAGTATAAGATACCTTGGTAATTAGAATAAGGTACCTCGCAACCAAAGGGACCTGGGTCGCCAGGTCGCCATCTGGAGAAGACCCGGGCCGGAAGTACCGGCAAATCATTAATGAATGAATGGACCTGGGTTCAGTCTTAGGTTGGGTGAAAGAGAACAAGGGGCAGGTCTTCTAACTAACACTTAACCTGCCGACTCTTTTAATAAATCAATAAATAAATACCTGTTAAAGCCCGTCGAATGTTGTGCCTCAGAAGGACATAAGTTGTAGTACTCCCTCTGGAACACTTCACAAATAACTTATGCTTAATTAAATATAATTTCCTTTCGAATATATGGGATATATGTGGATGGGTTATTAACACTTCAAGATTAATAATTGAATTAAAGTGTTTCTCACTTTGGAAGTAAGTTTCACCTTTCTCACATCCACTAGCCAAGCTGTGTTCATTTTCTTTAGAGCTATATTGATTTTAATACTCAATCCTTCCACGATTGAGGCAGGGTACAAGTGATATCTTAAAGCCAAAGTAAGTTTTACTTATTGTCTGTTCTAAAATCGTGTTCAACGTTAGAAATTGACACTTAAATTATGTAAGTTTACGTTTACTTCGCGTACAAAGAGAGAAAACTTAAACTACCATAACTAAAGAAAACGTATTTTATGTGTAATGCTTATACGTCGATCCATGATTCTACACATTTTGCTAAATTGGACACAGCACTGTCTCTTCCTTTGCAGATGACACCCGAATTTGCATGACTGTCCTCCACTGAAGACACCGCAAGACTCCAAGTGGACATGAACCAAATCTTTAAATGAGCCGTAGAAAACAATATGATGTTCAATGATGAGAATTTCAATTACTCCGATATGGATTGTTAGGTAAGACACATATGCAACAGTTAGACAACTTTATTCCGAAACGTTTCGCCTACACAGTAGGCTTCTTCAGTCGAATACAGAAAATAGGCACTACAGTCCCCCTATGATCCCCACGATGGGGTTGCCATCCTTGTCAAATCCAACATAAAACGAATCTCTCCCAATCCCTTTTATTCATCAACACTGTCTTGCAGTCAGAATACACACCCACCTTGGCCCCTTTATCTTTATCACCACGTATGCTCGCCCAAACACTATTCTCAACATACACGACCTTTCCTTAGTCTTCAACTACACCAACACACCAACATACCTACTAGCTGACATGAATGCCTATTACAACCCAGGATTCCAAATGGCCTGTTACCCCGGGTGTAATGGGAGCAAATAAACTCAGTAGAAAAAGTTTACTTATATTATCCTTCACCAATTTATAACAGCAATATGTACACTATGTACAGTGATAAGTATAGTGCACTCCACGGTAAGCAAAGCAGAAATAGAAGCCACAAGATAGCAGACCGTGCTTCAACCAGCTCTAGAATGGGAATGACAAGGGCAGACAGGAGAGCGGTACCCACATAACCTCTGCGATTGCCAAAACCATCTTATTGGCTAGAACCTGGTCACTAGTTGAACGACGGGGCCCCATCATCAACTCTTAGCAACCTGGTTCGCTGGTTGGGGGAGATAGCCTGTAAATGAGGATGTGTACATGCGCCGAATAAAGGTTACGTACTCTTTGCATGCCACACCCCCCACCCCGAGAAGGCTCAGGATTAGGCTGCCACCTCCCAGTGGTAACCGTGCCGCCATGGCACAAAATGGGACCGCCTTTCCTCTCCACCATCCAACTCTTAGATAGAGCTCAGCTTTTCTTGTGACCAAAAGCCAAACCCTAAACTTAGAGTGAGACAGCAGTCAGACAGGCTAGCATAGGTCCAAGATACAGGCGGACGGTAGCCCGCATCCCCTCACTAAAAAAAAAACCCACACCAGGGGATAAAAAAAAGCGTGAAAAGGGGTTACCACAAATAACATCCTAACCTAAATAATATTAGACTCTAGATAAAGAGTTTGCCAACATATTTTCTTTGCCGGCAATATATTTAATTGAAATATTGTAGGGCTGCAGCCTTAGCGTCCAGCGCATAAGCCTTGTGTTGTGGTTCTTCATGGCTTGGAGATATACTAGAGGATTGTGATCACTGTAGACTGACCACCCGAGATGTCTGGCCCACATAAACATCAAAATGCTCCAAAGCCAGTACCAGCGCGAGGGCTTTTTCAATGGTAGAATAAGCCCTCTGATGCGGCTGGAACTTG
>NW_026467803.1:0-12675 GCF_026875155.1 Cherax quadricarinatus
GCTAGGTTTTTTTAAATTGGTCAAAGTGAAGCTTTCAACCAATAAATCCACTAGAATAAACAAGGTGGGGCATGTACTTACAGTAGTGCTGGGAGCTGTGATCTAGTGATTATGTTTGGAACGGAGCCCCAACTCACCTTTCGGGGGGGGGAGAGAAGGAGGGAAGGGATAGCGGGAGCTAGTGACCTACGTTAACAAGCAGCCGGCAGTCCAAACATCATTTTCCGGGGTGGGGGAAAAAAGCGGTAATAGAGGGAGTTTGATTTACCCTACCTTAACAAGTAGCCGGCAATGAAACTATTGTTACTATATACTCCCTCTCTACTCCTATCTATTGAACTTTTCCCTCACAAACCTTTACTTAATCCACATAATTCTTGAATTTACACATTCATGTTCTCTTTCTCCTTCCATAACTGATCCTTCAACATTACTGCTACCCCTTCCTTTGCTCTAACTCTCTCAGATACTCCAGATTTAATCCCATTTTTTCCCCCCCATCGAAACTCCCCTACCCCCTTCAGCTTTGTTTTCGCTTAGGGCCGGGACATCCAACTTCTTTTATTGTATCACTCTTTTTTTTATTGTATCATTGTTTTAAATTGTATCACTATTGTTGTATTGTTCACCATGTTGTATGTTCACAATTGTTTTTTGTTCACCCTTGTTTTATATTGTATCACCATTGTTTTATTGTATCACCATTGTTTTATTGTATCACCATTGTTTTATTGAACATAAGAACATAAGAAAGAAGGAACACTGCAACAGGCCTACTGACCCATGCGCAGCAGGTTCATGTCCCCCCCGGATTAGCCCAATGACCCACCCAGTCTGGTCACCTCCACTTAAGGAAAGAGCACTGCGCCATACCCAGCAGCACAAGCTAGTCAGGTCTAACTCACCCTCCCACACCCACTCATGTATTTTTCTAACCTATTTTTAAAACTACTAAACGTTTTAGCCTGAATAACTGTACTCGGGAGTTCCACTCACCCACAACTCGATTACCAAACCAGTGCTTTCCTGTATCCTTCCTGAATCTGAATTTTTCCAACTTGAAACCATTGTTGCGAGTCTTGTCTTGGCTGGAAATTTTCAGCACGCTATTTACATCCCCTTTATTTATTCCTGTTTTCCATTTATACACCTCGATCATATCCCCCCTAATTCTACGCCTTTCGAGAGAGTGCAGATTCAGGGCCCTCAGTCTATCCTCATAGGGAAGATTTCTGATACATGGGATCAACTTTGTCATCTTCCTCTGTACGTTTTTTCCAGGCAAATTTATATCCATTCTGTAATACTGTGACCAGAACTGAGCAGCATAGTCTAAATGAGGCCTAACCAAGGATATATAAAGTTGAAGAACAACTTGGGGGACTTTTTATTATTTTTACTTCAAGATATGAAGTCAAGAATTCTGTTAGCTTTATTGCGAACACTAATGCACTGTTGTCTTGGGTTTTAGATTACTTTCCCAGAACTCCTAAACCTTTTTGAAATCAGTATATAAGATCTACATTATTTATTTATATTGGCAGGGTTTTTTACTGCCCCACTTTTAGAACTCTGCATTTGTCAATTTTAAACTGCATTCCCCATTTCTCCGCCCAGGGCATCATCACTCAAAACTCCGGGAGTGCTCAGTGTCCTCATTAGAATAAATTGGATGGCTATTTTGGGTCTCAGAAAATTTTTGTTTTATGCGTTTTATTCCCTCATCTATTCGTTTATGTAAATTGTGAACAAAAACGGCCCAACACTGCCACTGGAAACACCGTTTGCGACGTCCCCCCCATTCTGTTTTCTCCCATTTATGAAAACTCTCTGCCCCTTTTTTTTCACCATGCCTCTACCAGGAAAAAATTTCTCCCCTACCCTGTGCCTTAATTTTCCCCAAATGCTCTGGTTTGGAACTCTGTAAAAAAGCCTTGCTGAAGCCCCTATCACAATATCTTTTCTTTACCGTATTTACCTCCTCAACACCTTAGTGAAAAAAAGTTAGTAAATTTAAGACGGGAAACCCCCTTTGAAAAAAGGGTTTTGAGATTCATTATCAACTGTGCCTTCAAAAGGCTATAATTGCTTCGGCAATATTGATTCCAAAATTTTTCCCCATATAGGGGAAAGGCTATTGGTCTAGTTCAGCCAAGTAAATGGGTATTACTTTTTCCCATTTTCCACTTTTCGGGCCATGCCATTTGAGTGATAAGTTAAAAAAGATTACCCAAAAAGGTATCTAAGTTCCTTTTCATTCCTTTAACACCCTTGCAAAACATTCAGGGGCCTGGGGTTTTGGGTTAGGTTTTAGTTTCTCTATTTTCTGAGGACAATTCCAGTTACGCAATCGTGCATGTTTATCGTCTGTTCTAATAATCTTTTTTTCAGGTATCGCTAGTATTTTCCTGGGGGAAAACTGAAGGAAGTAGGTATTGAGAAATTTTACCATATCCTTTTTCCCGCGTGATGACTAGGTTTCTCTTAAGGGGCCCAAACTTGTCCCCCCCATCTTTCTTCTGTAACCCGAAAGAACCCTTTTTTGGGTTTGTCTTTGAATTCCCCTTTCGCCTTAGCCCCAAATCCCTTTTTGCTTTTTTTCCTTTTTTTATTTTCTCTTTAATTGAAATTTGATTTCTTAACTGCCCTTCCCCCTTTTTTTATACGCCCATAATGCCTCTCTTTTGATCAGTGAGTGTTTTAAACTATTGTTCATCCTTTTGGGTATTTTTTTTAGATCTAATTTCCCCCACTCGGAACAAAAGTTTTCTGGACTAGTACTATCTTGAAAAAATTTAATTGGGGAACCAAGATCACCTACCTGACCCCAAATCAGAACATTAATTTAGCCCAAACCCGGTAATTTTTTTAGTCCCATGCCCCCCGCGAACGAAAATCTGGGACAGAAATTTTATTGCAGTTATCCGGGGAATTCCATGATATATTGAAACTAAGTGATTTGTGATCGCTTTCCCCAAGCTCATCATTAATCTCAAGATTATTAATTAGTGATTCTTTGTTGGCAAGAACCAAGTCAAGCAGATTGTTTCCTCTAGTTGGTTCTGTCACAACCTGTTCTAAAAAGCAATCCTGAACCGTATCAAGAAAGTCACTACACTCAAGATTTCCTGTCATATTGTTTCAATCAATTTGTCTAAAGTTAAAATCTCCCATTATCACAACATTTTCATATCTAGATGCCTCATGAATTTCGTCCCATAACAGCTTACTGCACTCCCTATCAAGGTTTGGGGGCCTATAAATCACACCCAAAATTAATTTGTCACGTCCCTCGAGAAACTGTAGCAAACCAGTGTTCAGTGTTCGATGTTTCTAATTTTTATCATGTCTAAGACAACAATTTAAATTTTCTCTGGACATACATCGCCACTCCACCACCTTCTCGTTGACCTACAGTGCCTCCCCCCCCCCCCCCCCCCGCCCCCCCACCCACCCCCCCCCCCCCCCTCCGATTAGTTTATAACCCTGTAGTTGCATTCAGAAGACATTTCTCTATTTTTCAGGTTTGAAACCAGTCTACTGTTATCAATAATATCTATAATACCTACACTTGAAGAATCTTAGTCATCTATATTCATTTCTTAGACTCTACTATTTGTATAGTAATCCTTAAGGAGTAGTAAGTCTTCGTTGCCCTTCTATGTCTCTCTTTGGTGATTCAAATTGGAATTTGCCAATATAGCAACTTTATTTTGAAATATTGTCTTTAAACATTATCCCTGAGGTATTCCCGGTAATAATCTACGGTTTTTATCTCTAATGCTTGCAGCTGATTGTATCACCATTGTTTTATTGTATCACCTCTTCTTTTTAATCATATTTCCTTTATTTTATAATCTCTGTTTTTTTTCTTGTGCCGGACATCTTTCCAAATCAACCATCGCTTGTGCCTGTGTTTTAACATTGCATGATCTTATCAACAGGTAATTTTACATATTAACCATTCAAAAAACAATTACCTAAATACATGATTACTATTGAATATGTAATAATAAATGAACTAATCTTTTAATATTGTATTGAGATGTCTGGGTTACTTTATCATTACAAGTGGGTTATTACTGATGTATGTATGTTGTGTTGATGTAGTATGTTGTTTATGATGACAAGTATGTTGTTACTGATGTCAAGTATGTTGTTACTGATGTCATAGTTTGTTGTTATTGATGTCAAGTATGGTGTTACTGATGTCAAGTTATGGTATTATGATTTTATGTATGTTTCTTACTGATGTCAATGTTTATCACTTACTGATGGCAAGCATGTCATTACTAGATGTCAAACTATGTCATTTCTTATGTCACGTATGTGTATACTGATGTCACGTATATCATTATTTGGAAATAAATGGTATAAATACCGACACAATGGAAATAAAACAAAAATGCAGATAATGGTCTTTATTTGAAAACGTTTCACCCACGCTGGGCTTTTTCAAGTCACACACGGATCTACCGGGGGTTTGGGAAAGGGTGGGGAGTATTTATAGTTCAGAACGTTGAGGTCAGGTGAAGTTTGTTTTCATAAGATTTTCCCGGGGGGGGTTGTAGAGCTTGGGGTAGAGGGGGATATTGGGACAAGTTGTGAAAACCCTTTGCAGTGTTCATGTTCTTAGTGGGTAGCGAGAAGAAGTTTCTTGGCGAGGGTTCAGATGTTATAGAAGCCATTGTTCTGGTTGAAATTTTTGGGTTATAGAGTAAACGATGATTCCAGGATTTTTCTGATTGAGTGTTGCTTCTGTGGCTATGTCTTGAGTTTCTGTGAAATTTAAATGGTTGGTGAATTGCGATGTTGTACACAGGCTTTCCTTTGTTCTCACCCTGCTTGCATTTTGGTTTTCTGAAATAGTGTTTGGAGGTTCTTGATTTTTTTGGCCCACGAAAAATTTGTTGCAGTCATTAAAAGGGATTTGATCCCCCTGCAGGGATGGAGGCTTTGTCCGTCTACTACTGGTGTGTCCTTGTGGTCGGGGTTGTGGAGGTAGATACTTGAAGGGTTTTTTTGGCAAAGATGTTGGAAACATTTTGGCAAGGGGTTTGGTGGGAAGGACTATTTTCCCCTCTTCTCGGCAGTGTCTTCTCGGTGTTTTTTAAGATGTTTAATGCTCGCCGTTGCATCTTGATAAGGACGGGATAGTGGGTTTGGGAAAAAACTTGTTCAATAATAGTGCATTTTTCCCCAAAGGGAAAACCTTTGCTGCAGATCTGAGTGCAGCGGGAAGAAGCCTAAAATTACACCACTTTTGGGGGGGTTTGTGTCGGGTAAAGGGTAAAGTGGAGAAGATCTTTTTGGTTGGGGGTTTTTCGATAGACTTTAAAACGAATTCGTGGTCAGTTTGAAAGTAGAACACAAAAAAAGGAAGATGGCGACTTCTTCTTCAAGTGTGAATTGGTTGAAGGCTCGCCCTGGTGACTTCTTGGGAAGTTAAAACGTTGGTTTTTAGGATTATGAGGAGAAGTCGTAACAAACGAGCCAGGGACAGACGAAGGAATAAGGGGAAACTTGGCTTCTAGATTTTCCATGTATAGGTTGGGCCGGACTGCACTGAGTGGCAACCCATGGGTAGCCCAAAAAAGCCCTGCTGAAAGAGTGATTTTCGAAAGAGAAACACGTAAAGAAAAACCTAGTTCAAAAAGGTCGATAAAATCCTGGCTGGAATGGGAAGATCATGTGAACGAAATTTTCCTGCGCAAGAGATCGATGGCTTGTTTTTAGGACTTTAGTGAATAGGGAAGTCACGTCAAGGCGGGAATTTTCTTGTCCTGATGTTGATTTGCGAAGCGATTGAGAAGATCACCTGAGGTTTTAAAGGGATGTGCTGGACGATAGCCCAAAGTTTAGAGGGGTTTTTTGGGAAAATTTCCTAGAGCTGGTGGGGGCATGCCTTTTTCCCGAGGATAGGGGCCTCAGTGGGAACCCAGGCTTGTGATCTTTGGCAGGCCGTACATTCGGGCAGTCGGGGGTTTGGGGCAGGGTGTGCAGAAGCCCTTTTCCCCTTGTTTTTGACCCCTCAGAATGCGGCGAGCCCTTTTGAAGAAAAGTTTTAGTGAGGTTGTCCATTTGGTTATTTTGTAAAGGGGTTTTGTTATCTGGGTCTTTAAGTAGATTAACATTTTGTTCCGTAATCGTCAGTGTTCATGAAAAAACACCACCTCCTTTATCACGGGGATCCTGGTGGTGTGTCTTCTGCTAAACCTTTTTGGGGCATTGTTAACTCGAGGTATACGGGGGACTGCGTGTTGAGGGCTGTGAGATGTTGCCTTGAGAAGCCTTTTTTGGAAGTGGGAGTCATTGTGCTGTAGTTTTTGGCGGTGAAATTGAGGTCTTGTTTTGGTTTCGCAATTCCTGTTGCAATTTGGGGCCAATGAGGGCTTCAGTTTCTGTGGTTGACAGTGGACGAGATGAAGATTTTGAATAATTTCAGGTTTTCCCAAACTTTTCCAATTATATTACGCGAGTGTTTTGTTTTTTTCCTAGTTGTCTGATCTTCTTTTTAACATTCGCTGGGTAACTCTGCTGCAATGTTTTCGGCGGTGCTCGTTCATTTCCCCCGGATTTTTGTCCCTAGTGTTCTGGTTGGAGAAAAGTTTCCCTTTTGTAGCATTGTTTAAGTACCCTGCACACCTTAAAGGGTAGGTCCGGCTGTACGGAGAAAGGGTTTGATGTTGGAAATTTGGGGAGGAGTAGATCTTGGGAAAGCCCATTTTTCGAAGATTCACGAAGAAAATTGTGCCCTTTTGCAAATGAGAAGTTTTAGAAAAAGGTCCGGGATTCTCTGTGTGAAGGATCCATTTCTCTGCAGTGTTTACACGAGGAAAAAAATGGTATAAAATACCGACACAATGGAAAAAAAAAACAAAATGCAGTAAATGTGTCCTTTATTGACAACGTTTTCAACCACCATGGGCTTTTTCAAGTCAACACGGACTCCCGGGGTTTAAAGGTACGGGAGTATTTAAGTTCAGAACTTTTGAGGTCGGGTAAGATTGCGGCTCGATGATTTTTCCGGGGGGGGTTTTGTAGAGCTTGGTAGGGGGCGGGGATTTTGGGCAAGTTGTGAGGCCCTTCTGCAGTTTTTATGTTCTTATGGGGGAAAAGCGATGAAGAAGTTTCTTGGCGAGTGGTTCAGCTATTTTATAGAACCCATTGTTCGGTTGAAATTTTTGGGTTATAGAAAAAAAAGATGATTCCAGGATTCTTCGTATTGATGTTTGCTTCTTTTGGCTATAAGTCAGTTTTCTGTATTAATTAAATTTGTGTGAATTGCGATGTTGTACACAGGCATTCCTTTACGTCAGCCCCTCTTGCTTTTGGTGTTCTGAAATACGTGTTTGGGGGTCTTTGATTTTTCGCCCATTAAAATTTGTTGCAGTCATTAAAAGGGAATGTTACCCCGCGAGGATGGGGCTTGTCCTGTCTACTACTGGTGTGTCCTTGATGGCGGTTTGTGGAGGTAGTACTTGGAAGATGTTTTGGAAAAGATTTTGGGAAACCAAACGTGGTGTAATTATAGTTCTTCCTGCGTGCATCGAATCTGCACAACGAGTTCCTTAGAAGAATGCCTATTATTAACAAGTATTTTCCAAAAACCCCCAAAAACCTCGCCTTAAATCAAGACTGCAGACGGCGACTTAAACATCTTCAACAAAACCCCAAGAAGACCTGCCGAAAGAGATAAAGCCCTTCCCCCCAACCCATTCCAAACATTTTCCCCAACACTTTGCCAAAACATCTTCCAAGTACTACAACCAGACCTCAAGGACACACCAGTAGGACGGGAAAGCCTCCATCCTCGCGGGTATACAAATCCTTTAAAGACGCAAAAATTTAGTGGGCGAAACACAAGAGCCCTAAAAACACGTATTTCAGAACACAATATCAAGCAGGACTGACGAACAAGGAACCCTGTGTACAACACGCAATTCCAAAACCCTTTTAATTAACTAAAAAAACTAAAGACTTATCCACAGAAGACAACACCAATACAAAAACGGGAACATCGTTTATCTCTAAAACCCAACAATTTAAAACCAGAACAATGGCTTCTTAACATAGCTGAACCACCGCCAAGAAACTTCTTCTCGCTATCCCACATAAAACATAGAACACTGCAGAAGGTCTATCAAAACTTGTCCAATACCCCCGCCAGCACCCAAGACTCTAAAAACCCCCCCCGGAAAGAAATCTGACAGAAAATCTTCACCTCCCCCCTAAAACGTTTGAACTATAAATACTCCCGTCCCTTTCCCAACCCCAGGTAGATCCGTGTGTGATTTTAAAAAGCCCACGCGTGGGTGAAACGTTGTCAATAAAGGATCAAATTAATTGCATTTGTGTTTATATTTCCATTGTTGGGTTTTTTTATACCTTTTATTTCCATCGTGTCAAACACTGCAGTAAAATGGATCCTTCACAAAAGGGAATACCGGACCTTCTTCTAAAAGTTTACCACTTCGCAACAGACACAATTTTCTTCGTGAATGCATCGAAAAAAAGGCTTTACCAAGATTTTTCCCCCTCAAATTGCCAACATAAACCCCCTTTTCTCCGCTACAGCTCGGACCTCCCTGAAGAGTGTGCAGATGATTTAAAAAAAATCACAAAGGAAGTTTTTCTCCAACCCAAACACGGGACAACACCCCGGGGCAACATGAACAGACCCCCGCCGAAAAACATTCCCGCAGCAGAGTTACCACAGCGAAAAATTAACGAAGACAGACTAAATAAAAATACAAACACTCTGCATAATATAATTGGGGAAAAATTTTGGGGGAAAAGAAATTAAATCAAAAATCTTTCATTCGTCCACGTCAACCACGAAAATGAAGCCCTCCTTGGCCTCAAATTCGCCAGGAATTGCGAAAAACCAAACAAAACCCCCAATTTACCGCCAAAAAAATACAGACACAATGACCCGACTTCCAAAAAGGCTATCTTCAAGGCTCATCTCACAGCCATCTCAAAACGCAGCTCCCCCATCATACCTCGACGTTACATCAATGCCCCAAAGGTTTAGCAAAACACGACCTCAGGATCACCACCCCTGTAAAGGGGTGTGTTGTTTTTTGGGAAACTGAATTACGGAACAAAACTTAATCTACTTAAAGCCCAAAAACCCAAAACCTCTCACAACTAACCAGTGGACAACCCCACAAAACTTTTTTTCAAAGGACTCGCCGCATTCTGAGGGCTCAGAACAAGGGAAGAGACTTCTGCACACCAGCCCAGCAACCCCCCGACCTGCCCGAATGTACGGCCCGCCAAAGACTCACAAGCCTGGTATCCCACTAGGCCCATATCCCGGGGGAATAGGGATGCTCCCCACCAGCTTCGGGAATTTTCGCCAAAAACCTTCTAAAATCTTGGGCACTATAGTCCCCAAAATCTCAAACACTCAGTGATCTTTTCAACGCATCGCAACATCAACATAGGAACAAAAAACTTTTCCCGCCTTGACGTGACTTCCCTATTCACTAAAGTACCACAAACAAGCCATCGATTCTTCGCAGGAAAAATTTACGTTTTCATGATCTTTCCCCTTCCAGCCAGCGATTTTATCGACCTTGTTGAATATGTGTTGGCTTTTTCGTTTTTTCTCTTTCGAAAAACACCTTTCGCAGATTTTGGGGCTACCCTGGGGTTTGCCACTCTGCAGCCTGCGAACCCAAATGGAAAATCTAAAGCCGAAGTTTCTTTCCCCCTTATTTCCTTTGTCGTCACCTGGCTCCTTTTTGTTTTCGACATTCTCCCTCATAACCCTAAACGCTTCAACGTTTAAGCTCTCCAAGACAGGGTCAACCAGGTCGAGCCTTTAATCCAATTCCCACTTGAAGAAGAAGTGACAACACTCTTCCTTTTCTTTTGTTCTACTCTGCAAAGTACCCCGAACTTCGTTTTAAAGTTATCGAAAACCAACCCAAACCAAAAAAGATCTTCCCCTTTACCTCCCACGAACCCAAAACCCAAAATGGTGTAATTATAGGCTTTTTTCCTGCGTGACTCAAAATCTGCAGCAAAGGGTTCCTTTAGGAAAACACTATTATTGAAAAAGTATTTTTCCCAAACTCCACTATCCCCGCCTTCACAGGACTGCAGACGGCGAGCTTAAACATCTTCAACCACCCAGAGAAGACATGCCCAGGAGATACATAGCCTTCCCACCAACCCATTTCCCCAAAATGTTTTCCCAACATCTTTCCAAAAAAATCATTCCAAGTATCTACTCCACAACCCCGACCATCAAGGACACACCCGTAGTAAAAAGGGCAACCCCCTCCTCTGCAGGGTATCAAATCCCTTGTAAGATGCAACAAATTATAGTGGGCGAAACACAAGAGACCTCCAAAAACGAAATTTCAGAACACCAATATGCAAGAGGATGACGATACAAGGAAAGCCTGTTACAACCGCAATTCAACAACCCTTTTTTAATACAGAAACCGACTTATAGCCACAGAAGACAAAAACTCAATACAGAAGAAACCCGGGAAACTCGTTTTTTTCTAAACCAACAATTTCAACCGAACAATGGGGTTTTTTAACATGCTGAACCCCCGCCAAAAAACTTCTTTATCGCATCCACATAAGAACAAGAACACTGCAGAAAGGGCTACTCCAACTTGTCCCAAAATCCCCCCCTAGTACCCAAGACTCTAAACCCCACCCGGAGATCATCTTCAGCAATCTTACCTGACCTCAAGTTCTAATTAAAAAACTCCCGTACCCCCAACCCCCGGAAAACCCTTGTGACTTTAAAAACCCCCCTGCGTGGGTGAAAAGTTGTCAAAAAAGGATCAATTATACTGCAAATTTTTTTATATTTCCCTATCATTTTTATGGCAAGCAGTCATTTTCTGATGCAAGTATGTATTACTGATGTCAATTACGTCATTATTATGTCAGTTGTCATTCTGATGCAAATATGTATTCTGATGTCAAGTATGACATTACTGATTCAAGCATGTCATTATGTTTTAAGTAGTCATTATGATGCCCAAATTACGTCTATTTTGCAATATGTCATTACTGATGTCAAGTATGTTATCATGAGTCAAATATGACATTTTCTGATGTCAAGTACGTCTTTTGAGTTAGGTATGTATTTCTGAGTCAAGTATGTCATTCTGATGAATAGGCATTACTGAAAGTCAAATATGTTATTACGGGGCAAGTATGTCATTAATTCAAGTATGTCATTACTGTGTCAAAAAAGTTATTCGATTAAATTGACATTACTGATGTCAAGTATGCCCTTACTGATTAAGTATTCAACTGATTTCAATTACGTCATTATTATGTCAAGTATTTTCATTACTGATGTCAAGTAGTCTTTGATGTCAATATGTTATTACTGAGTCAAGATGCTTATGAGTCAAATACGTCATTACTGATTTAGGTAGTCATTACTATGTCAAGTATGTCATTACTGATGTCAAGTAAGGCATTACTGATGTCAAGTATGTGATACTATTCTAGATGTCAAATTAACTCAAGTATTTTATCTTGATGTCAAGTATTCATTACTGACGTTAAATATGCCCGTGTGATGTTGAGTATTCATCAAATTTTTTAATTGTCATTTCAGATGTCAAGTATGGGCATTATTTATGTCAGTATTCATTACGAGTAAGTATGTCATCATTGATGTAAGTATGTCATTGTATGTAAAATACGTCAATATTGAGTCAAGTATGTCATTACGATGTCAAGTAGTTATTACGACGTCAAGTATACATTTAAATTTTCAAGTATGTCATTACGAGTCAAGTATGTCTTCTGGCAATATATTATGGGGACAAGTTTGTCATTTAAAGAGTCAAGTTTTGTCACATTTATGTCAAATATGTCATTATGATTCAAGTATGTCATTACTGTGTCAAATTCATCATGAAATCAAGTATTTATTTTTTGCCTATCGGTGAAAAAATACCACTATAAGCTGGGGGTTATGGTGGCCCGGACTACCTTCAACCCCCCTCATGAGCTTGTGGTTTTACGGGGGCCAGGACTACCCTTTAGACCCAGAGCTTTTGGTTTACGGTGGCCAGGGAACCCTTTAACCCATCATGTGCTTTTGGTGTTTGGGGGGCCCGGCTCCTTCAGACCCATCTGTGCTTGTGGGGTTTATGGGCCAGGTCACCTTCAGACCCACCATGATGCTTGTGGGGTTTTTTGGCGGCCAGGACTACCTTTAAACCCCTCAGAGCTTTTGATTTTTGGCGGCCAGGACACCTTCAGACCCATCTGATGCTTGTGATGTTTTGGTGGCCAGGTCACCTTCAACGATCATGATGCTGGTGATTTATTTTGGCCCCCTTTCCTTCAGACCCATCATGATCGGTGAGTTACGGTGGCCAGGTCTACTTCAACGCATTAGCGGGTGTTATGGGGGCCAGGGCCCACCTTTGACCCCCTCAAGATGCTGGTGAGTTTCGGTGCCACCTACCCTTTAGACCCCTCTGATGTGGGGTGTTTTGGTGGGCCCGGGCTACCCTTTGAGCTCTTTATGCGGTGATGTTAGGGGGCCCGGGCTACCTTCAACGCTCTTGTGTGGGATGTATGGGGCCAGGGCCCACCTTCAGACCCATCATGTTTCCCGATGTTATGGTGGCCAGGGTTTCCCTTAGACCCATCATGTGCTGGGATTTGGGGGAT
>NW_026467804.1:0-12927 GCF_026875155.1 Cherax quadricarinatus
AGTCGTCCATTAGTTTTAGTGCTTCCGTGTCATCTGTGCAGACGACAATAAGGAGTCCTTCAGAGAGTGGATTGCCGTAAATTTGACCTGCAGGCGGGTCTTAACGACAGTAGCTAAAGCTAACTTCGAGGAGTCATTTATTGCACCCATTCACAGGCTTGATTTTCACACGATTCGACAGCATTGTGAAAAGGATGTGAGGGTCGAAGAGAGTCTTCTTGACTGTACTGCGATGTGTTCAGTCCATCAATCTTGAATGTGGAAGGAAAGCGAGTATTTATAGTCCGGCTGAGGTCAGGTGAAGAATGCTGCATCTTTTGATGAAGGGTTTTTGAAAAACCGACAAGTTTGAAGTTTGAGACACTTTTTGCAGCATATGGGAATCTTTATTCAGGAAACGTTTTCGCCACACAGTGGCTTCATCAGTCCAATACCAAGGGGAAGGCGTAAGGAGGGGAGGAGAATGAGGTAATCAGTCCCTCAAACCTGGATTTCGATGTGTTCGGGTCCATCAATCTTTGTAGAATGCATTCTACAAGATTGATGGACTGAACACATCGACTCCAGGTTGAGGGACTGATTACCTCATTCTCCTCCTCTCCTTACGCCTTCCTCTTGGTATTGGACTGATGAAGCCACTGTGTGGCGAAACGTTTCCTGAATAAAGATTCCCATATGCTGCATAAGTGTCTCAATCTTCAATGCTGCATCTGATGATGTACCGAGTTGGGTTGTAGAGTCTAAAAACTTGGGTAGCTTGGAAGGGGATCAGTCTTGGGCCCGTTGTTGTTTATAATATATATCAATGATCTTGATGAAGGAATTGCTAGTGATATGAGCAAATTCGCCGATGACACGAAGATAGGTAGGATAATTGATTTAAACGTAGATGTTAGGGAACTTCAGGAGGATTTAGACAAACTCTACTCTTGGTCAGAAAAGTGGCAGATGCAGTTCAATGTAGAAAAATGAAAGGGTTCTGAAGCTCGGGAGTGTCCATAACCCTAGCACTTATAAGTTAAATAATGTAGAGCTTGGCCATACAGATTGCGAAAAGACTTGGGGTTAGGGTAAGCAGAAACCTTAAACCAAGACAGCAATGCCTAAGCGTACGTAATAAGGCAAATAGATTACTGGGATTTATATCAAGAAGTGTAAGCAACAGAAGTCCAGAGGTCATACTGCAGCTTTATACATCATTAGTAAGGCCTCACCTGATTTTGCAGCTCAATTCTGGTCTCCATATTACAGAATGGACATAAATTCGTTAGAAAACATTCAGCGTAGGATGACTAAATTAATAAGATGAACATCAAAATGGTATACAATACCGACAGGTTGTTAGGTAAGACACATATGCAACAGTTAGACAACTTTATTCCGAAACGTTTCGCCTACACAGTAGGCTTCTTCCCGTCGAATACAGAAAGTAGGGGAGGAACAGTAGAGATGTGAAGACGATTAATCAGTCCATCACCCTTAAAGTCGTAGAATTTGAGGTTGTCAGTCCCTCGGCCTGGAAAGTTCAGTTTCATAGTCAGGAACTATCTGAAGATCAAGCGACAGTGCGGGGACTAAATACTGTCGGAAGAAGAGATGCAGGGTAGTAGTAGTAGTAGTAGTAGTAGTAGTAGAGGCAACTGAGGTCATTTTCCCTCTCAGATCCAACCCTTCTCACTTTGAAAAGCTTGTCCAAGGTGTTTTCTGTACCAAGATGCCACGTGTTGCAGTGTCTGACAAGATGAACACAAAATGGTATACAATACCGACAGGGTTTTTAGGTAAGACACATATGCAACAGTTTAGACAACTTTATTCCGAAACGTTTCGCCTACACAGTAGGCTTCTTCAGTCGAATACAGAAAGTAGGCAGCTTTTCAAGTGAGAAGGGGTTTGGGTCTGAGAGGACATGACCTCTCAGTTGCCTCTCACTACTACTACTACTACTACTACTACTACCCTGCATCTCTTCTTCCGACAGTATTTAAGTCTCCGCACTGTCGCTTGATCTTCAGATAGTTCCTGACTATGGAACTGAACTTCTCCAGGGCCCAGGGACTGACAACCTCAAATTCTACACTTTAAGGGTGATGGACTGATTACATCGTCTTCACATCTCTACTGTTCCTGCCTACTTTCTGTATTCGACTGAAGAAGCCTACTGTGTAGGCGAAACGTTTCGGAATAAAGTTGTCTAACTGTTGCATATGTGTCTTACCTACAACCTGTCGGTATTTTATACCATTTTGATGTTCATCTTGTCAGACACTGCAACACGTGGCATCTTGGTACAGAAAACACCTTGGACAAGCTTTTCAAGTGAGAAGGGTTGGATCTGAGAGGGACATGACCTCTCAGTTGCCTCTCACTACTACTACTACTACTACTACTACTACCTGCATCTCTTCTTCCGACAGTATTTAAGTCTCCGCACTGTCGCTTGATCTTCAGATAGTTCCTGACTATGGAACTGAACTTCTCCAGGCCGAGGGACTGACAACCTCAAATTCTACGACTTTAAGGGTGATGGACTGATTACATCGTCTTCACATCTCTACTGTTCCTGCCTACTTTCTGTATTCGACTGAAGAAGCCTACTGTGTAGGCGAAACGTTTCGGAATAAAGTTGTCTAACTGTTGCATATGTGTCTTACCTAACACACTAAATTAATACATAGCATTAGAAATCTTCCTTATGAAGAAAGATTGAAGACTCTTAAGTTACATT
This sequence comes from Cherax quadricarinatus, assembly GCF_026875155.1. Classification (NCBI taxonomy): domain Eukaryota; kingdom Metazoa; phylum Arthropoda; class Malacostraca; order Decapoda; family Parastacidae; genus Cherax; species Cherax quadricarinatus. The sequence continues at coordinate 2,729 of NW_026467804.1, forward strand.
CACTTGTTAGACGAAGAATGAGGGGAGACCTGATCGAAGTGTATAAGTGGAAGATAGGTATTAATAAAGGGAAACCTTTGAAACTGCAAGAAATAAAGGGGATATTAACAAGGTCTTGAGGATATCTCTCCAAGAAGCCCCCGCAGAAATGGTTTAAATTAGATAATTTTAATTTAGAAAGGACTGGGAAAGTTTTGGGTTTTGGAAATGGGGTGTTTGTGAGTGGAACATCACCTAGGGGGTTTATTGAGGCTAGGATTTTGGGGTTAGTTTAAAATTTTGGGTTGGAAAATCATGAGTGGGAGGGGTTGGATTGAGGGGGATTGCACATCAGAGTTTTTTTTCGGGGGTAGCATTAAAAATTTGGGGGTAGGTCAAATGTTTTTTTAGCGGGATGAATTGTAAAGGACCTGCCTATAGGGGCCAAAAGGCCTGCTGCAGTGTTCCCCTTTCTTAGTTTTTATGTTTTATGTACTTATAAACCCAAAATTTTTGAAACTCCCCAAACCCTAGCCTAAATAACCCAACTAGGTAACTTTTCCATCATCAATACCCTTTTTCCAAACCAATATTTTCCATGCCTTTTCTAAATCTAAACTTATCTAATTTAAATCCTTACTGCGGGTTCTCTCTTGGAGAGATACCTCAAGACCTTTTTAAATATCCCCTTTATTAATACCTATTTCCATTATACATTTCGATCAGGTCTCCCTCATTCTTCGTCAACAAGTAAATGTAACTTAAAGTCTTAAATCTTTTTTCATAAGGAAGTTTCTAATGCTAATTTTAAATTTTTAGTCACCTACGCTGAATTTTTTCTAACGAATTTTAGTCCATTCTGTAATATGGAGACCAGAATTGAGCGCATAATCAGTGAGGCTACAAATGTAAAAGCTGCAGTTGACCCGGGACTTCTGTTGCTTCACTTCTTTATATAAATCCCGGTAATCTATTTCCTTTTTACGTACGCTAGGCATTGCTTCTTAAACATTAAAAGGGTAAAAATACCGAAGTTTGTTAGGAAAACATATGCAACAGTTAGGTATCTTTATTTTGAAACTTTTCGCCTACACAGTAGGCTTCTTCAGTCGATACAGAAAATTTTATGAAGCAGAAGAACTTGAAGACGAGAATATTCCATCACCCTTAAATTTTGAGGTGGTCAGTCCCTCAGTCGGGAGAAGAGCATTGTTCCGTTGTCTAAACAATATATTGTTTAGACAACGGAACAATGCTCTTCTCCAGACTGAGGGACTGACCACCTCAAAACTTAAGGGTGATGGCTGATTACTTCGTCTTCAAGTATTTTTGCTTCTTCAACTTTTCGACTCGATGAAAAAGCCTACGTTAGGGGAAACGTTTCAAAATAAAGAAACCTAACTGTTGCATATGTGTTTACCTAAAATTGGCTTGGTTTAAGGTTGCTGTTTACATAACCCCCAAGTCCTTTTCGCAATCTGTATGGCTAAAGTTTTTTACATTATTTAAATTATAATGCTAGGGTTATGGACACTTTCCCACTTCAGAACCTTGCTTTTTTCTACATTGAACGCATCTGCCACTTTTCTGACCAAGAGTAAGTTTTTCTAAATCCCCCTGAAGTTTCCCCAACATCTACGTTGAATCAATTTTTTCCTATTTTTGTGTCATCGGCGAATTTGCTCATTCCTAGTAATTCCTTTTATCAAGATCATTGAAATATTAAAACCAACGGGGCCCCAAAACGGGTCCCTGGGAAGCCACTTGTTAATGATCCCCATCGGATTTAACCCCATTTATGGACACCTCTGCTTCCTGCTGGAGCCATGATTCGATCCACGAGAGCACTCTTCCCCCAATGCCATGACGCTACTTTCTTAAACATTTTGGTGCAAAAATTTATCAAATCCTTACTAAAATCAAGTAAAAAATATCAATGGAAGTAAAGGTTAAAAAATACCGACACAAGGCAATATAAACACAAATGCGTATAATTGACCCTTTATTGACACGATTCTGTTTGTGACTTGAAAAACCCCACTGGGGGGCAAAACGTAGCAATAAGGATCAATTATACGCATTTTTTTTAAATTTAAAAATATAAAATTTCTTTATCGTGGTCAACAGCCTAAAAAAGCTTTACTAAAAAAAGTTAAAAAATTATTAAAAAGACCGGCCTCTTGTAACCATGCTGAGTACATTAATCAAGCTAGCTTATCGAATGGCTTCTTATAATCTAGTAGTTGTTAGGTAAGAACAAGAAACGTTAGACCCCTTCGGTTTTTGTATACCTTTTGATGTTCATCAATCTCAGCTAAATTGACTCTAGAAATTTCCTAAAATTTGAGGTCGGGCTTTTTGGGCGGTAATTTTGACGGAACGACTTGTCCCCTTTTTTAAAAATGGGAATTACATTAGCCATCTTCCCATACAGACACTAACCTTTTTGAAGAGATAAGTTAAAAATATTAGTTAAGATTCACAGACTTCCATTTTGCTTCCTTTAAACCCTTGAAAAAAACCTCATCGGGCCCCGGGTGACTTTTTTTGCTTCAGTGGGGTCATCGCTTCAAAACCCATTTCACTAGTGACATGATTTTACAAATTTACTTTTCTCCCCCATTTAAAAAAAATTAATTACCGGAAAACTACAGGTCTTCCTGTGTAAAAACCGAGAAAAAATAATTTTTAAAATCGAGCACATTTCTTTTCTTTGTCTAAGATCCCTAGTTTTTTTTAAGGGGACCTATCTTATCCTGATTTTTGTTCATATACCTGGAAAAAACTTTTTGGGTTAAAGAAGAATTAGACACTTTTGCAACACTTGGGGGAAACTTTATTGAAGAAAAATTTTTGCCACACAGGGCTTCATCATCCAATACAAAGTAGAAATGGGGGAAGGAGAGTAGAAGTATGAGGTAATCAGTCCCTCAACCTGGATTTGATTTTCAGTCCATCCTCTTGTATAAGTTTTAGCAAGGGCCAGAGAGGGCTTTTAACTGCGGTGAGATGAGTTGAACAGGAGGAGGCGGGATCTTTGTGGGACCTGCCACTAATGTAAGTAGGGCTCGTCCAAAGGTTTTTGGGCAAACGTTTTAAGCTTTGTACCAGATTCCATGAGTTGCAGTGTCTACAGATGTGAGAATGGTTTTGAAAACCGCAAGTTGAAGAATTGAGACATTATGCAAACAAAGATTTCCCCTTGTTTCTAATGTCTCAATTTTTCAAATTGTCGGTTTTTGGGTTAGTTTTAAATCCCTACAACTTAATTTCATAGTCCCTTTTACTTTTCTTATCCCCTTTTAATGTCCCCTTAGTGTCAATAACGATTCCTAAAATGACCCTCACCCCTTTTGATACCCATAAATTCCTTTCTTAGCCCTAGAATATTTCAGCCTATTATTCTCCATTTTGGGTCATTTTATTTGATCAAAATTTCTTTATAAGGGATAAATGTTCTTTGAGCCATGTATTTTGTTCAATAACTGTCCCTATTTATAGCTCTCTTTGTTCCCCATCAACAGATGATAGTGTTCTCTAAGCCATCGAATCGCTAAGCGAAAATCTGGGGGCTTTTACTGGTTATCCCCCTATCTACTTCCCTTTAATTCTAAATGTAATTTATTTGTGGGCGCTAGCACCCAGTTCTTCTGAAACTTCAAATTTTTAACAGGGGTTCATTGTTTGCCAGAACTAATCAAGCAGGTTATTACCCCTTGTAGGTTTTGTCACAAATGTTCAAAAAAAATCCCGAATATTCTAAAAGCGATGATTCTAAATTCCCAGTCCCAAAAAATTCCAATCAATATGATAAAGTTAAAGTCTCCCAAATTACTACATTTTCGTGCCTTGTGGGCCCCAACAATTCTCCCAAAGTATCTTTTCCCGGTCCCTACTAAATTTGGGGGGGGGTATATCACACCTAAAGTTAATTTTTCATGACCCTTTTGAAAATTCTATCCAAACAGACTCTGTATGTGTTACTTCAGACTTAATACCCGTTTTAAAATGCAACAGTTCAAGCGATCTGGGACATACAATGCCACCCCAAACCCCCCTTCCCGATACTTCTATCTACTTGGAACAATTTGAAACCCTGAATGTGACATTCTGCAGGCATGTCCCGACTTTTTGAATTAAACCACGTCTCATAATGGAAAAATACATCTATGTTACCTGCACTAGCAACTAGTCTAAACTCGCCCATCTTATTCCTAGCACTGCGACATTTGTGTAATATAACTTAAGGACCCTCCTTTCTCTTTATCATTCCTGCCCTTCTGTTATTCCACTAAACCTATTACTGTCCTTGTCAATTAGTGCCACTGGCCTTCCGATATCCACCTCATTTTGCCTATTACTATTTTCTCCTAGTACTAAATATTACTACCCTGAGACTTCACAGTTTTCCCGCAGAAACCCATACCACTAACTATTCCTAGTTTAAAGACCTAACAGCTCCCTCCACTGCGTTGGCCATGCTCCCACCCCACACCTGACAAGTAAACCCCCCATCCCTGGCATACATGTCATTTCTGCCAAAGAAGAGGTCCCAGTTGTCAATGAATGTTACCGCATTTTCCTTACAGTATTTGTCCAGCCAGCAATTGACACCAATTGCTCTGGACAACCATTCATTTCCAACTCCTCTCCTTGGCAAAATGCCACATATGACAGGTTTCCCACCCTTCTTCCTAATTATCTCTATTGCTGACCTATACCTGCTAATCAGGTCCTCACTCCTACGTCTGCCAACATCGTTGCCTCCAGCACTGAGACAGATAATAGGATTGCTCCCATTACCTCTCATGATGTCATCCAGACGGCTAACAAATTTAGGTTGGATAAGTACATGAGTGGGAGGGGTTGGATTTGAGTGAGACTTGCACATCGGAGCTTGTTTCGTGGGTGGCATTGAAAATTAGGTTGGGCAAATGTTTTGTTAGTGGGATGTTCTTATGTTCTTATAGGGTAGTTGATGAGTGGAACAGTCTACCTAGTTGGGTTATTGAGGCTAAAACCTTGGGTAGTTTTAAATATAGGTTGGATAAATACATGAGTGAGAGGGGTTGGATTTGAGTGTGAGTTGCATTTGAGATTGGATAGAGTTATCAGAGCTTATTTCTTGGGTAGTATACAGGAGCTCACAGTTGGAGGTTGAAGACTTGGATGAATCATAGAGATGTTAGGAAGTATTTCTTCAGTCACAGAGTTGTCAGGAAGTGGAATAGTCTGGGAAGTGAAGTAGTGGAGGCAGGATCCATACATAGCTTTAAGAAGAGGTATGATAAAGTTCAGTGAGCAGGAAGTGATCCAGTAGTGACCAGTGAAGGGATGGGGCCAGGAGCTGTGAATCGACCCCTGCAATTACTAGGCGAGTGCACACACACACACAGGTGGGGCCAGGAGCTGTGACTCGACCCCTGCAACCACTAAATGAGAACAACTAGGTGAGTACACACACACACATGCAGCACCAGTTTGGACCCCACACCTCATCAAACACGTCAAGAAATTAGAGAAAGTGCAAAGGTTTGCAACAAGCCTGGTTCCAGAGCTAAGGGGAATGTCCTATGAAGAAAGGTTAAGGGAAATCGGCCTGACAACACTGGAGGACAGGAGGGTCAGGGGAGACATGATAACGACATACAAAATACTGCATGGAATAGACAACGTGGACAGAGACAGGATGTTCATAAGAACATAAGAACATAAGAATGTAGGAACACTGCAGAAGGCCTACTGGCCCATACGAGGCAGGTCCTTATCAAAACGACATCTACCTAAAGCTACTCAAGAAACAACTCCCGCACCCCCCAACACCAATCAAACCCAGCCCCTCCCACTCATATATTTGTCCAGTCTCTTCTTAAAGCTACCCAAGGTCCTAGCCTCTATCACCCCACTGGGAAGACTGTTCCACGCATCTACAACTCTGTTAGAAAACCAGTAATTACCTATGTCCTTTCTAAATCTAAATTTATCCAACTTAAATCCATTTTTTCCTGGTTCTTACCTGGTTCGACACCCTCAGTACTTTATTAATGTCTCCCTTGTTTATGCCCGTCATCCACTTATACACTTCAATGATATCTCCCCCCATTCTACGCCTCTCCAAGAGTGGAGATTTAAAGCTTTAAGTCTATCTTCATATGGGAGGTTCCTTTCACAGTAAATCATTTTAGTCATTCTTCTCTGTATGTTCTCTAATGAGTCTAAAGTCCATCCTGTAGTAAGGGACCAAAATGAGGGAGCATAATCAAATGAGGCCTCACTAGTGATGTATAGAGCTGTAAAATAACTTTTGGACTTCTGTTACTTATACTTCTTGAGATAAATCCAAGTAATCTGTTGGCCTTGTTGCGCACACTGAGGCACTGCTGTCTTGGCTTTAGATTTCTGCTTACCATGACTCCCAAGTCTTTTCCACTTTTCTGTATGACCAAGCTCTACTTCACCTAGTTTTAAGCTTCGAGGGTTATTTTCATTACCAAGGGCAAGTACCTTACACTTATCCACATTAAACTTCATCAGCCTTTCTCAAGACCAAGACATTAATTTGTTCAAATCGTCCTGGAGTTCATTGATATCCTCCTCAGAGTGAATTATACGGCCTATCTTTGTATCATCAGCAAACTTCTCATGTCACTAGTAATCCCTTCATAAAGGTCATTAATGTAAATTATAAAACAAGAGAGGGCCTAAAACTGATCCTTGGGGAAACGCCACTAGTGACTAATCCCCATTCAGATTTTCACTCCATTAATGGTAACTCTCTGCTTTCTATTGGTAAGCCATGCCTCAATCCATGCTAGAAACTTTACCTCCTATACCATGAGCTGCCACTTTTCTTAAGAGTCTCTTGTGAGGTACTCTGTCGAAGGCTTTACTAAAATCCAAATAAACAATATCATATTCCTTATCACTGTCAACTGCCTCAAATGTTCTATTGAAGAACGTCAGTAAGTTTGTCAGGCAGGAACGACCTCTCGTGAATCCATGCTGAGATTCATTTATCAAGTTATGCTCTTCAAGGTGACTTCTGATAATGTCAGCTATAATTGATTCTAATAACTTGCCCACTATAGATGTCAGGCTTATTGGACGGTAATTTGAAGGAGTGGACTTTTCCCCTGATTTGAATATAGGAACCACATTAGCCATCTTCCACTTCTCTGGCACAACACTGGTAAGGATGGACGCATTGAATACACTCGTTAATGGCTGACTAATGGCAATATAAACACAAATGCAGTATAATGTGATCCTTTATTGACTACGTTTCGCCCACACAGTGGGCTTTTTCAAGTCACAAACAGTTCTCTTTGTAAACTACCTGGGGTACGAACGAACGAACGAAAGTTCAGGTAAGATCCCAAATGGGATGAGCGGGGAAGACGGGACAGACGAAGAATAGTGCTGGAGAGGAGTGTTCTTAGTCGTAGAAATAGAGCCAGGGCTTAACCCAGCAGCAAAGGCGATCGTGGGACAGATATTGAAAAGAGAAATTCCGGTTATTCTGTTGGGACTCCGGTGGGGTGAGCTGGGAGTAAGGGACTTGCGACCTTTAGAGCTAGAGAGGAGTGCAGAACTGAGTCATGTCTTAACCCAAAAAAGCTAAGGCGAACGTTGGTCATAGAATGGTACCTGTCTTAGAAGGTACCTGTCAGCGGATCCAAGGTTATTTGTAAGTAGGGTTAGGAGCAGGATCATGCAAGGAGTAGAAAAGGTTGTGTTGGTTTGTGGGTCTGCGAATGTCTTCGTCAAGGAGAGAGGTCCAGTAGTCATGTCGTGTCTCAAGTTTGTCTATCTGTCTGTCACTGAGCCTCTTCCAGTACAGATTCAGCGCAGGGACGTCTAACTGGGCATGGAGAGACTCGCTTGAGGCGAAGTCCTCCCATCTGACATCAAGCACCCAGCGCAGCGCCTTGTTCTGGACACGCTGCAGTTTAAGTAAGTTTGTTTTTGCTGCAAGAGAGAGGGCTAGAGGAGAGTAAGTTATCAGAGGACGTATTAGGGATTTGTAGAGGTGTAGTTTGGTGCGTTGAGAGGCATGTTTCAGCTTGTAGAGGCCCGCAAGGGCCTTACTAGCTATTGCATGCCTTGAGTGAATGTGTCCGTGTAAACGAAGAAGGTAGTCAAGATTAACGCCAAGGACAGTGACAGATTGTGTGATAGGGAAGTAAGTGCGGGTGTCAGCTGTTCTGAGTTCGACAGGTAATGGAGGATCACGTTTCCTGTAGTTAAAATACGTAATGCTGGATTTTGCTGCATTGGTTTTGATCCTCCATTTTTGTTCCCAGATGGCTATCCTGTCAACCTCATTTTGTGTTTTGTGTGTGAGTGTATCTATATTGGCATGAGTGATAAGTTGTGTAATGTCGTCTGCATAGGCTAGTGTGATGGAGTTGTGGTATATAGGTGTTGGAATGTCGTTAGTGTATAAAATGTAGAGGGTAGGGGAAAGGACAGATCCCTGGGGTACTCCAGCATTTAGTGTGAAGTAGTACCTGGGGTGGAAGGAACGCGAGTATTTATAGTCCGGCTGAGGTCAGGTGAAGAATGCTGCATCTGATGATGTACCGAGTTGGTTTGTAGAGTCTAAAAACTTGGGTAGCTTGGAAAGGAGACTGGACAAGTTGGTGAGCAGACCTTCTACAGTGTTCTTATGTGGGATAGCGATGAAGAAGTTTCTTGGCAAGTGGTTCAGCTATGTTATAGAAGCCACTATTCTGGTTGAAGTTGTCGGATGTAGAAATAAGTGATGATTCCAGGATTCTTCGGTATTGAGTGTTGTCTTCTGTGGCGATAAGTCTTGAGTTTCTGTAGTTTATCAAGTGGTTGTGTGAATTACGGTGTTGTACGCAGGCATTCCTTGTGTCGTCAGACCTGCTGCGTATTGGTGTTCTGAAATACGTGTTTGGAGGTCCCTTGATGTTTCGCCCACGTATAACTTGTTGCAGTCATTACAAGGGATTATGTATACCCCTGCAGAGGATGGAGGCTTGTCCTGCCTACTACTGGTGATGTCCTTGATGGTCGTGGTTGTGGAGGTAGATACTTGGAATGATGTTTTGGCAAAGATGTTGGAAACATGTTTGGCAATGGAGTTGGTGGGAAGGACTATGTATCTCTTCTCGGCAGTGTCTTCTCTGGGTGTGTTGAAGATGTTTAGTGCTCGCCGTCTGCAGTCTCTGATGAAGTGACGAGGATAGTGGAGTTTGGAAAATACCTGTTCAATTATAGTGCATTCTTCCTCAAGGAACTCGTTGCTGCAGTGCACGCAGGAAGAAGCCTATAATTACACCACGTTTGGTTTTGGTGTCGTGGTGAGAGTAGAAGTGGAGAAGATCGTTTTGGTTGGTGGGTTTTCGATAGACTTTAAAACGAAGTTCGTGGTCAGCTTTGCAGAGTAGAACATCAAGGAAAGGAAGAGTGTTGTCGACCTCTTCTTCAAGTGTGAACTGGATTGAAGGCGTGCACTCAGAATCTGCAGCAACGAGTTCCTTGAGGAAGAATGCACTATAATTGAACAGGTATTTTCCAAACTCCACTATCCTCGTCACTTCATCAGAGAACTGCAGACGGCGAGCACTAAACATCTTCAACACACCCAGAGAAGACACTGCCGAGAAGAGATACATAGTCCTTCCCACCAACTCCATTGCCAAACATGTTTCCAACATCTTTGCCAAAACATCATTCCAAGTATCTACCTCCACAACCACGACCATCAAGGACATCACCAGTAGTAGGCAGGACAAGCCTCCATCCTCTGCAGGGTATACATAATCCCTTGTAATGACTGCAACAAGTTATACGTTGGCGAAACATCAAGGGACCTCCAAACACTATTTCAGAAAACCATACGCAAGCAGGTCTGACGACACAAGGAATGCCTGCGTACAACACCGAAATCACACAACCACTTGATAAACTACAGAAACTCAAGACTTATCGCCACAGAAGACAACACTCAATACCGAGAATCCTGGAATCATCACTTATTTCTATATCCGACAACTTCAACCAGAATAGTGGCTTTTATAACATAAGCTGAACCACTTTCCAAGAAACTTCTTCATCGCTATCCCACATAAGAACACTGTAGAAGGTCTGCTCACCAAATTGTCCAGTCTCCTTTCCAAGTTACCCAAGTTTTAGACTCTACAACCCAACTCGGTACATCATCAGATGCAGCATTCTTCACCTGCCTCAGC
>NW_026467805.1:0-11458 GCF_026875155.1 Cherax quadricarinatus
GCTGTGAGGGGTTTTTGTTGAGACTTTTTGTCTTCAACGAGGATATTTTGGGGGTTGAGATAGTATTGCTTCAACGCTATTTACTGTGTTGTTTTGAGATGTTTGTTTTCCCCAAGCTGTGACTGATGCTGGGTTGAGACTAGTATTGTTTTCAACGCTAGTGCTGATGTCGGTGTTGAGACTTATTGTCTTCAACGCTGTGCTGATGTTGGGGTTGAGATAGATTGTTTCACACGTTGATGATGTTGGTGTTGGATGTTTTGTTTTCCCACACGTGTGACTGTGTTGGTGTTGAGATTTTGTATTGTCTTCACACGTATGACTGATGTCTGGTGTTGAGATAGTTTTGCTTCACCCCCTAGTGATGATGTCGTTTGAACTAGTTTGTTTAACGCTAGTGACTGATGTCTGGGTTAGACTATAGTCTTCACAGCTGTGTGATTTTGGGTGTTGGGGACTAGTATTGTCTTCACACGCTAGGGGGGACTGATGTCGGTGTTGAGACTAGTATTGTCTTCCCCGGGGCCTTCTTTTCCCTTCCTCTTATTCCACATTCTGTTTCTTCTTTTACTACTACTTACTATTATTTACTACTACTGTTACTATTATTATTACTAATTATTATTTTATTATTACTATTTTTATTACTTTATTATTACTAGTATTATTACTAGTTTTTATTACTATTATTTTATATTTTTTACTATTATTATTATCTACCCCTGTACTACAAATATCTACTTTTCCCCTACTGTTACTACTATTCTATTACAGTTCCCACTACTTTTATTTTTTGATTTGGGAAAAGGTTGCTCAGTTTTTTTGGGCCTATTGCAGATTTTTCCGGGGAAGTGGGTCATTTTTCAAGAAAATCGGGTTTGCCCGGAAAAAAAAACCCTAACCTGATTTTTTCTTGGATCACAGTAACCCATAACCGGGAAAGAACTGAAATTCAAAATGGCCTCCATGACCTTTTCATATGGAAAGTGTAAACCATAATTTTTAATGAATGAATTATCGAACAGTTTCAATAATTTTTGTTTTCGACCACAAGGATTTAATTTATTTCACTACAAAACATTCGGTTTGTATGAAAATTAACTCTTCCCCATGACTGGAAAATTCGGTAGGGGTAAAATGATTTATTTTAATGGGAAAAATGTGTTTCCCTTTTTTTAAATTTAAATTTTTAAAGGGTGAACTGTTATCTGCCACGGAAATACGGCTGAAGTACATGGACATGGTACAGGGGTACAGTGGGGAATAAGGGTTTAAGGATGATCAAATGATAAAACAAGTACATAAAATAAATTTCGAAAAAACAAGGCAAAAAGGTTTAATTTTTAAATGTAATTTTTAAAGGGGTGGAGGGGGAAAGCCAGTGGAAGGCCTCGGTCAATGACCAAAAAAAAGTAGCGGGGCCATCATAGACTTGGACCCGGTCAGGAAACATTTGTCCTGTTTCCTGACAAAATCTTTCCTAACCAACCTACGATTATACGGCACCTCATAATCCTGATACGTTGACTGAACCAACAATATAAAAGTCCCTACCAAAGTGACAGAATATACAAGTCCCGTACCAAGGTGAAAACTATACAGTCCCCTCCAAAAGTGACGAAATTAAAGTCCCCTACCAAGATGAAAAAACTATCAAGTCCCACCAAGAGTGCAGAACTATACGTCCCGTACCAAGAGTGACAGAACTAAAAGTCCCCTACCAAAAGTGGACTATACAAAATCCCGTACCCAAAATGACAGAACTATACAAGTCCCCTCAGAGTGAAAAACTATACAATCCCGACCAAAGGGGGGGGACGAATATTACAAGTCCCGTACCAAGAGTGACAGAATATACAATCCCGTACCAAGATGGGCAGAATTCAAGTCCCGTACCAAGGGGACAGAACTATCAAATCCCGTACCAAAGTGACAGAACTATACAAGCCCGTACCAAAAGTGACAGAACATACAAGTCCGTACCAAGAGTGCAGAACTATAAAAACCCGTACCAAAGTGACAGAATTACAAGCCGTACCCAAAAGTGACGAAACTATACAAGTCCCTACCAAGAGACGAACTATACAAGTCCCCTACCAAAGTACAGAACTATAAAGTCCGTACCCAAAAGTTACAGAACTATACAAGCCCACCCCAAAGTGACAGAAAATAAGTCCCCCACAAGGACAAACTTTTCAAGCCACCCAAAGGGGGCAAAATAACAATCCCTACAAAGTGACAAATTACAAGCCTACCCAAAGTGACAGAACTTACAAGCCCTACAAAGTGACAGAACTTACAACCCTACCCAAAATGACAGAAAATTTTCAAGCCCTACAAAGGGGACAGAATTACAAACCCACAAGGGGACAGAACTTACAAGCCCCTACCCCAAATGACAGAACTTACAAGTCCCTACCCAAAGTGAAAGAAAAAAAAAAGCCTAAAAAGTGACAGAAATTACAAGTCCACCAAGGTGACAGAAAATTACAAGCCTTACCAAAGTGACGAACTTACAAGCCCCACAAAGGACAGAATTCAACCCTAAAAAAGTACAGAACTTACAAGTCCCAAAAAAAAGGGGGACAAACTTACAAGCCCTACCCAAATGACAAATTACAAAAACCCACAAAGTGACAGAACTTTTCAAGCCCTAACCAAAGTGAAGAACTTTCAAGCCCACCCAAAGTGACAGAACTTCAGCCCTTACCCAAAGTGACAAAATTAAAAAGCCCTTACCCAAAGTGGGCAGAACTTAAATCCTACCCAAAGTGACAGAACTATACCCCAAAAAACCCGGTCCAAAGGTGCAGACTTACAAGCCCTTCCAAAAACAGAAAATACAAGCTACCCAAAGTGCAGAACTTCAAGCCTTTCCCAAAGTGACAGAAAATTACAAACCTACAAAGTGACGAACTACAAGCCCTCCCAAAATGGGCAAACATACAAACCTACCAAAATGAAGAACTTACAAACCCCCAAGGACAGAACTAACTCCACCAAAGTACAGAAATTCAGCCCTACCCAAAGGACAAACTTCAAGCCCACCCCGTGACAAACTTCAAGCCTACCAAAGTGCGAACAAAGCCCACCCAAAGTGACAGAACTTACAAGCCCCCAAATGACAAACTTACAAGCCCACAAAGTGACAGAACTTAAAACCCTACAAAGGACAACATACAAGCCCACCCAAAGTGACAGAATTACAAGCCCACCCAAAGTGACAGAATTACAAGCCCTTACCCAAAGTAAAATATCAAGCCTTTTCAAAAGGGACAAAAATTTTAAACCCCACAAAGGGCAGAATTACAAGCCTTAACAAAGGACAAAAATTTAAAAACCTTTCCCAAAAGACAGAACTTACAAGCCCACCCAAAGTGACAGAACTTTACAAAACCCAAAAAAAGGCAAACTTTCAAGCCCCCCAACAAAGTGCGAACTTTCAAAACCCAAAAACCCAAAAAAGAACTTACAAGCCTTACAAAGGGGCAAAAAATACAAAACCCACAAATGCAGAACTTACAAGCCTTCAAAACAGACAACTTAAAAAGGACCAAAGTGACAGAATTTCAAGGTACCCAAAACCCTTTCAAGGGTTAAAAATGACAAAAATTAAAAATTAAAAACGAAAATTTTAAATTAACAATGGCAGAAAAAAGGGTTAAAAGGAAGAACTTCTTCCAAAGGGACAAACTTTACAAGTAAAAAAAAGGGACAAACTAAAAAACCTTTTAAAAAAGGTGACGGGAAAAACAAACCCCCCCAAAAATGGGCAAACTTCTGAAAGGTTTGGAAATTAAAAAAGGTAAAAGTAAAAAGAATTTTTACAACCCGTAAAGGTAAGAATAAAAAATTTTAAAAATAAAAAAGGGGCAAAGTTAAAAAACCTTTTTTAAACAGGGAAGAACTGGGGGCAAACTCAAACGGGGAAACTAAAAAAACCTTTTCAAAGTGAAAGAAACCCGGGGGAAAGCCAACAACGGGGGAAAAAACTGAACAAATTTAAAACCGAAACGGGGAAAAAAGAAAATTTTTTCAGGGTGAAAAAAACGTACAAACCTTCCAAAGTGAACCCGAAAATGTAACAAGCCTTAAAGAGCGGAAAATTTTGCTTTTTAAAAGTGAAACTTAAAGGGTTAAAAACTGGGAAACCCCGGGGTTAAAGTCGGGGTCAAACAATTTTAAAACCGGGAAAACGCGGTTCAAACAACTCCGGCTTTTAAAAACTTTCCCAAAAAGTGGGAAGAAACCTGAAAGGCTTCCAAAAAGAAAATGTAAAGTTTTTAAACCCCAGGTACAGAATTCGGGTTTTTAACCCATGAAAAAGAACCTGTAAGACCTTCAAACAACGGGCCCCAAAAAACAAAAAAAAAAACCCGAAAAGGGAAAAAATAGTAAAGAAACCCCTTTCAAAATTTTTAAAAAATGGAAAAAGGGAAACAGGAAGAGGACACATAAAACCCTTTCCCCCTTGTTTGTAAATTGGGCCCCAAAAAAAATTTAAAAAAAAATTTTAAAAAATAACGCTTTTGAAAAAAAAAAAGGGGGATGAAAATAAAAATGCCCCGAAAAAGCTGACAAAGGGGGTTGAAGGGTTAAAACTGACACAGGGGGTTGAGGGGTTTTAAAACGACAATGGGGTAAACTATGAAGGGGGTGTGCGGGCTTTTCTAGCCGCGTGTATGAATTATATGAGGTTCCCACTTTGACACTTACGTCACTTGTAGACACGTTACGTCACTTGAAAAGACGGGTTTTGTCATTTGTAGACAAAATACATAAATTTTTGGGGCTTGTTTAGAATAATGATGAAATTTCCAACCCCCAATTTTCCCGACTTTTAGAATTTAAACTCGGAGTTTTGGATCCCCATTCAACCCTCAGTTTCCGTGGTCGTGAGAAAAAGTGGTTAACGGAATGGCCCTCAGTGGACCAAGCCAAATGCGTCAAACCCTTACCAGGTTCCGTGTTCTTTTAAATGATACAGAAACTAAAAATGATTGGAAGGGTTCCTTAAAATTTTCGGGTTTTGGACTTAAACCAAATTATTAATTAAAGGGGAAAACCCCTGATTGAACTCGATTTACTTAGTAATTCATGAATACTATTTTCGACCTATTTAAATTCTAAAATTTAATAATACTGGTTAAAAAGACCTTTAAATTTTTAAGGGGGGATAAACGAACACTCAAAACCCAAAAATTTAAAAGGGGGGTATAATTACTAAACCCCGTCGGGCTTGCCCGCCTAGTTCCTTAATATATATATAATATCTATTTTTGCTAGTAATTGTACAAGGTTACGTCCTAGCTGACCCATACTACTATATAGAAAGCCCTTGTTATGCTGGCATTTCCTGCAATTAGGTCAGTTTTGTCCCCAGGATCCCAAAACCCACACCATCCACTAATCCCCAGGTACTCTTTTTAAACTGATGGAGAACATAGACTTAACCGGTGTAAGGAAACACACCCAATGTTTCTACCCTGCTGGGAATCGAACCCGGATCCTCTAAGTGGAAGCGAGGTTTTAGCCAGCAGGCCACCAGTTCAATTGTCGAAAGTCCTTTATAGCCACATAAAATACGCAGTTCGTGGACTGTCGTTCTTAGATAACTTAGAGAAGTTCAGGGTCTCTAGTGCAGTTTCGAGGGAGAGGAACCAGACTAAGATCTGGAAAGATTCGTTTCTTTTTGACTTTCCCGGGATTTAAATTTGGGGTTTTCCCTCAGCAGGTAATTCCATTCAACGGAAGGAATAGCTTATCTTGCTCCTCTTAGTGATTATTGTCCAGGTTCATAGCACCAAAGACATTCCATGACAGCCCGCAGCAACATTCACTCACATAAACATTGAACAATACAAAAAGTCAGCTATACTTGGACTCGTATCTCTGCTTATTCGAGCCTTTCTTCCTCATGTAAACCAGAGCCATTCCACCTTAAATTTTTTCCAAAAACCCTTGATCCCTTTTGGCAATATAGTTCCACTCTAGGACTGTAGCCAAGCCAATGGCCATCATGGAGGGAGTTCGTGCAAATGGGATTACAATTCACAACACTAAAGTTTTGGACAGAAGTTGATTCATCAGTATCGTCCTGGAACTTGTCCAATAACTCTAGATCAGTCAGTATACATCAGTGTTGCTGGGTTATCGGCATCTTCATCGGTTCTGACTCATCTGTCAGTAAGATTAGGAAGTGAGTAAGATGCCGTGCAACAGCTGGGTATCTTTATTGTCGAAACGTTTCGCCTACACAGTAGGCTTCTTCAGTCAAATACAGAGGTAGTAGGTGTAGTAGTGAAATGAAGGTTGTGTAATCAGTCCATCAACCTTGGTAGGTGAAACATTTCATCAATAAAAATACCCAACTGCTGCACTTGTCTTACTTATCAACTTGTTGGTATTTTATATCATGGTCAACAAAACTAGAGGATTCCACATGCTTTTGTTAAATATTCGTCGGTTCTATCGGCTATGTCATGACAACTAAAGTGTTGGAAAGTTTATGGTAGGGTTTTTTCAGCCCCTTTTAAGGAAAGCCAGGTCAAAGTTTCTAATGCCCCAAATTCCTTTCTATTTACACCCCTGACTGCACGGCTGGAATTGACATGGAACATCTACGTAAGCCACATCAAGCACTTCTGGCATGTGAATTCGCTACCACTGACACTGAACATGATAGTGTTTTCCAGCAGCTCGGGAAGGGTATCTGCAGCTGTCTAGTATGCTCACGGGTTTGAAAGTCGAACAGCAAAACCCTCTAGAATCAATTTTGTTAGATATGCCTAGTTACCCATCAGTTCCTGCGTTCCGAGCAAACTGGAAATTCTGGGCTACTTCTGAATTTGTGCAGAAATGATGTCACTGTTTCAAGCTGGTAGTACTGTGTATATGAGGATAAGTTCTAGGGATACCAAAATTCACTGAGAGGGGAAATATCTATTAGCAGCATAGCTAATTTCTGAGGTGAGAATTCTCTATCAAACTACTGAAATGTGGTTACAGAAAAACAAGATTGACAGTTGGTAGAGGGTTCACGACAACTTTCGACAAAATGGGTGCATATTTTATCCTACAATATTCCCTTCTGTGATTCGCTGGAGGTATTCACAAGGTCCACCCCCACATCCCCCGAACAAACCAACGACCTATTTAGCCAGTAGATGTGAGACCATTCACAATTTCCCTACACTGGTAGTAAACATCTTTTTTCAGTCTCGGCTGTCTGGTTTGCTGAGGAGGTGGTAAAACTGTGATTGGTGCCAGTGCCACTGACAGTTTGCGACATGTAGTCAGAAGGACAAATTCCTGTGTGATGTCAAATTTAGTCTCAAATATGGGGTGTCCAATATACAGAATGTGGATCAACAAACGCCTTCAAAGGATGAGGATAAGATGCTGTAGTTAATCCAACACGTCTTTTCATGTGAATAGTGTCATCAAAGATGCCAAAGAGATGGGAGAGCAAAGGATAAGCATCCTTCCTCATCTTCTAATAAAGGGTCACTGAAATAAAATAAAATTAAATATACTAGGGGGACACAAATCGAAAGTTATTGTCACTCCTGGATACCTAGCGAATGCTCGTTGGTGTCACTTGGAGAGAAATTTACCATGGCTGAATGATAATAAACCCGTGAACAAGAGGGTGACACACATGTCACGTATCTAAAGAATCATAATAGTGAGGATCACATTGGTAAATTAATGGATACAGTGTCTCCCTGACAACCAAAACGCAGAGCAATCAACGTTTTGATGCTCTTTGAAAGTCCCCCGAAATCATTACTACTCAGGACACCAAGTCCCGACTGATCAACTTCCTTACGCACGACCCTCAGAACAGCGGGGTTGTAGTGAAACAACTTAAGGCTATCACTGATTATCTAAATCTCAATGGCACTCACTATGAAGAATAAACTAGAAAATCAAATTTAAAGTAATTTAAATAGACAAAAGCCTTTTTGGGAATGTTGATGTCACACGCCCCCTCGATGCAAATATATGTTTACTCTCCAGCCGAAACCATTTCCCCTATTTAGGATATACTCGTACAATCACTAATATCATGTAGGTGATGTAGACTGGTTCACATGTAGGTGATGTAGACTGACCCAGATGTAGGTGATGTAGACTGGTTCAGATGTAGGTGATGTAGACTGGTTCAGATGTAGGTCATGTAGACTGGTTCAGATGTAGTATGTAGACTGCCAGTTTTAAGGTGATGTAGACATGACTCAGTTGTTACAGGTGATGTAGACTCGGTTGTTAACCAGGCATGAGATGACTCTCTGTACAGGTGATGTAGACTGACTCAATTGTGCAGGTGATGTAGTCTAGTCAGTTGTAGGTCAGCGCAATACTGACTTTCCCAGTGTAGAGATATACACTGACTCGTTGTAATGGATGTAGACTGACTCAGTTTGCTGCAAGTATTTTCTAAGTATCTCACAGCTGTTATAGTTCACGCTGTAGACTGACGGACCACTAAGTTGTTGTAGGGGAAAGTTGTACATTCTCAGCTGTTGTAGATGTTGCAGAATGTCATGGAAAATTATGGACTGACTCAGTTATTGAGTTGTAGACTAACAGTGAACCAGTCTACAACTGTAGACTGGTTCACTGACGATCAGGTGATGTGAATGTTTCGTATTTCTGTCGGTATTTTAAATGAATCAGAGCTGAAAAATCAACACTTGAGTAAAATTTTGGAATCTATTTTATGGAAAAAGTTTCGTCAGCTACTGGCTTCTTCAGTCCATACAAAGAAGAGCGGTGGCAGATGAGTTTGAGGTAACCAGTCCCTCAACGGTGTCTCGTGTAGGCGAGTGAAGAGTTGTGTGCACGGCGTCTGCCATCTATGGTGAAATGATAAGAATAGTGAAATGAGAAGAGATTTAATCTAAGAGCATTCTTCTTCAAGGGAATTCACTTCTGCAGAGCTACTATAGCACGATAAGAGACAACAAAAGTGTCGGGGGCCCAAGACTGTTTAACTGCCTCCCAGAAACATAAGGGGGATTAAAAATCGACCCCTGGCTGTCTTCAAGCAGGCACTGGACAGGCATAAAAGTCAGTACCTGATAAGCAGGGCTGTGGTTCGTACGTCGGTTTGCGTGCGGCCAATAGTAACAGCCTGGTTGATCAGGCCTTGATCCACCACGAGGCCGGTCCAGACCGGGCCGCGGGGCGTTGACCCCCGTAACTCTCTCCAGGTATACTCCAGGTATAGCCTCGGTGTGGGCAGAGTAGCAGTGAAGATCGTTGGGACGGGTAGTTGTATGTTAAATGGACACAAGCGTAACTAATGTGACATTTTACTGTGGCAACGTTTCGCTCTCCAGGACCTTTATCAGGTCGTTACAAACTTAGAAAAATAGTTTGTTTAGATTTCAGAGATCACATCTATGAGAGATAAAGTAACTTTGATTTGGGCCCTAAACTTGTGCGGGAGAACAGAGATTGTACCTTCTGTGAGTAGGTTGTCAACAAGGAGCCAGTGAACAAGGAGGGTATAATGTGCAACATCTGGTATTTTTATTGTAGACGTTTCGCCATCCATGGCTTTAATCAATACAAATTCCAGGACATAACTTGAAGACAGGAGAACTATGTACAGAAGATGAGGTAATCAGTCCCTCAACTAACAGTAGGTGCGAAGAGCACAGTAGTCGTGAGTTTCTGAACAGAAGCAAGGCGCCTGCCTTAAATATAGTAACGTCAGGGGGGGAAATACAGACGAGGGCTAGTCACTGGTAGGCGGATTCCCATGGAAGTAGGTCCTACCCAAAGAGATGGGGTGAGTTGTTTTAGTCGTGAAGGTTAGTACATGTCCTCAAAATCAAGTTTCCCAGCACTGAACATTCTGGAACTTGATTCTGAGGACATGTACATAACCTTCACGACTACTTACAACTAACCCATCCTTTGGGAGGACCTACTTCCACTGGGGAATCCCGCTACCAGTGACTAGCCCCCGTTGCTACCCGTCCCATTTCCCCTGACGTTACTATATAAGCGTCAGGCGCCTTGCTTCTGCTTCAGATATCACGACTACGGTGCTCTCGCACCTACTGTTAGTTAGGGGCTGATTACCTCACTTCTGTACATAGTTCTCCCGTCTTCAAATTATGTCCTGGAATTTGTATTGATAAAGCCACTGGATGGGAAACGTCTAAATAAAGATAACCAAGTTGCACATTGTCAATTTCATCTTGTCGGTATTGTATCCATTCCTGTAAAGGAGGGTATAATTTAGAAAAAAAACCCTTTTGGCTTGAAGATTCTCCATGCATAGGTTGCGCCCTTTTGAACCCACAAGTAGCGAAAGTCTGTCGAGAGAAAGAATTAAAAAAAAATGTTTTAAACTAACACAGTTTTAAAAAAAAGATGGGAAAAAGCGGGTTGGAAACAGAGGGGTCCCGGGAAGTCATTATAATTCTAGCGCCTGAGATCGAAGGCTTCTGCTGTGGGTACTTTAATGAGCTGGGGGGTTACTTTAGGCTGAAGCTTCTTGTTTCTGATGGGAATAATGTGGTTGAGGAAGTCCCAGAGTGTTTTGCGTGTGCGTGATTGATGTTTGCTAGGTGTTGGTTAATTTGTTCGCTAGGTGTTGGTTAATATATTCGCTAGGTGTTGGTTAATATATCGCTAGGTGTTGGTTAATATGTTCGCTAGGTGTTGGTTAATATGTTCGCTAGGTGTTGGTTTAAAAGGGTTTGCTAGGTGTTGGTTAATATGTTCGCTAGGTTTAATATGTCCGCTAGGTGTTAATAAGTTCCCTAGGTGTTGGTTAATATTCTTGAAGTTTCCTGTACCACAAACCCAAAATGTTGGATGTGGTACTGGAAAACCTCATGCACCAACATGTTAAGGACACTACCAGAGTGAGAGGGGGAAAATGAACCAGCAAGATTGGCCTTGTGTTCGCCCTGGGCATTCAGACATTGAGGACATCACATATGAGAGTCCCTAGGAGCTAGTGACCACGTGGTTCTGTGCTTTGAATACATAGTAGAGTTGCAAGTGGAGAGGTAAAAAAAGGGTTGAATGGGAAAAGCCAGACTATCAAAGAGAGGACTACATAGGGTTGAGAAACTTCCTGCAGGAGGTTTCCGTGGGACCGAGAAATGGTAGGAAAGCGGTAAATGAAATGATTTGGGAAAATGTAACAACAAAAAGCAAGGAGGCAGTGGAAAGGTTTATTCCCAGGGGCAACAGAAACCCAAAGGGAAGACCAGAACGAGCCCCTGGTTTACCCGACGGGTTTTAAAGGGGGCAAAAACAAAGTTCAATAGAGAAAGGAAAAAGTACAGAAGGGAGAGAACACATGAAAATAGGGAGAAGTCGCAAGCCCGGAACGATAAGCACAGGAAGGAGGGGGGGCCATGACAGTAGAAAAAAACATAGCATTGGGAAACAAGACTGACCGAAATGTTGTATGCCCACAAAAAAC
>NW_026467806.1:2500-13098 GCF_026875155.1 Cherax quadricarinatus
TGGGATCAACTTTGTCATCCTCCTTTGTATGTTTTCCAGAGCATTTATATCCATTCTGTAATATGGTGACCAAAACTGTGCAGCATAATCTAAATGAGGCCTAACCAAGGATAAACGTATAGAGTTGAAGAACAACCTGAGGACTCCTATTATTTATGCTTCTTGATATGAAGCCAAGGATTCTGTTAGCTTATTGCGAATACTTATGCACTGTTTTCTTGGTTTAAGATTACTGTTAACCAGGACTCCTAAATCCTTTCGCAATCCATAATGTTAAGATCTACATTATTAGTTTTTATGTGGCATGGTTATTTTCCTGCCAACATTTAGAACTTTGCATTTGTTTATTTAATTCATCTCCCTTCTCCGACACTGCATTTTATTCAATCTTCTGAGTGCTCTAATGTCCCGTCAGAATGATTCGACGGTTTTTTGGTGTCATCGTAACTTGCTTATTCACTCTTTATGCCTTTATCTTGTCGTTTTTTTAGATTGGAACAACAGAGGTCCAACACTGACCTCTGTTGCTGCTTATTTTAGACATGCCTCTTCCAGAAAAAATTCCCTCCTTCCTTGTGCCTTAATTTTCCTAATAGTCCTGATGTGGAACCCTGTCAAAGCCTTACTGAGTCCATAACAATTCATATTCACTACCATGATCTACTCCCAATACCTTAGTTAAAAAATTAATAAATCGTAAGGGAGACGCCCCTTGTAAACCATGCTGAATTCGTTGATTAATTTTGTGCTTTCAAGGTGGGTATGAACCCTCGGCAATTATGATTCCATAAATTTTCCCAGTTATGGAGGTTAGGCTTATTGGTCTATAGTTTGAAGCTAAGGGCCTGTCACCTGCTTTGAAAATAGGTATCATATTTGACATTTTTCCACTTATCTGGCACCATGCCAGTCTGTAGTGATATATGAAAAATTAGCCAGAAGTTTGCTTAAGCCCCTCTTTACATTTCCCTTTAGAAACCCTTGCTTACATCATCAGGGGCCTGGGGATATGTTTAGTTTTAAATTTACCAATCTGCATAAGACCATGTCACTTGTGACCCTAATCGTGCAATAGTTTACTTATCTTCCTGTTCTACATAATTATATTATTTCTGTAATATCGCAAGTATCATCTGGTGTAAAAACTTGAGAGGCATACTATGTGTTAAAATTCTTCCACACATTTCCTTATCACTGTCAGTGAGCTGACCCGAGTAACTTTTGAGCGTGCCATCCGTCCCTGATTCTTAACCTTCCTTGTAAACTGAAAGAATCCTTCTTTGGGTTAGTCTGCGGGGGCACGGGCTTGCAACTT
The DNA here is from genome assembly GCF_026875155.1 of Cherax quadricarinatus. Lineage (NCBI taxonomy): Eukaryota > Metazoa > Arthropoda > Malacostraca > Decapoda > Parastacidae > Cherax > Cherax quadricarinatus. Next base: position 3,816 of record NW_026467806.1, read on the forward strand.
TAATCTCATAATCTCTTTTGTTTTTCTTATTCCCTTTTTTTTATTTCTCGCTTTAACTGAATAAAATGATTTTCTTAATTGCACCTTTCCAATTTTTTGATTTGCCATATATGCCTCCTTTTGACCAGCTTTAGTACCGTTTTAAATCTATTGCCTCATCCCATCTTAGGATCATTTTTTAACTTGAACCCAATTTTCCTATTTGGAACATTAAATTGTCTGATGCAGCTAGAAACTTATGGCCCTGGAAAACGTCATATCTGCATCATCACCACGCTACCCACCCATACTCAGTCATCTCCAGTTCAGCCCACCCAAGTAATTTTTTTCATTCTATGAAATCAGGCCCAAGCGAATCAGGGACAGAAGAGACTTCATTGCCATTATTAGGGAATTCCATGATATATTAAAACTGAGTGATTTGTGATCAATTTTCCCCCAAGCTCATCATTAACCTCAGATTATTCCTAGCGTTTTTCCTCCTCTCCCCCTTGCTGTGCAAGAATCAAGTTAATGCAGGTTATTATTCCTCTAGTTGGCTCTGTCACAGAAGCCTGTTTTAAAAAACAATCCTGAATCATCATCAAAGAAAGTCACTTGACTCTAAATTTCCTCTTCAAACTGCCTCCAGTCAATCTGTATATAGTTGAAATCTTCCATTATCACAACATTCGAAAGTAGAGACCTTACCGATTTCATACCCATAGAAGTTTACCGCACCCCTATCAAAATTGGGCCCTGTAAATCATGCCCAAAATTTGCTTTTTTTCACGGCCCTCGAGACTCTGTGTAAACCCAACAGATTTCAGTGGCCGAATAGCTTACTAAACTTATATCTGTGTCCTAACACAAAACAATTTAAATTGTTTCTGACGTACAACGCTCTTTCCACCACTCCCTTCCTGGTTCCACATCAAACGAGAGTGCGAGTCACAACTATTGTAGCAGAAGATCTTATGTCACAACTTGATCACGACCGGAAAAAGCACTTTGTATTTCATCTGGCTTTAGAAGACAGTCACACAAATGCTCAATTTAATGGTAATCGTGAGAAATATTATGATGCAGAGAAAAAAGAATTTGCAAGACATGTTGGGGTGTGACCGAACCTTAAAGAAGCACAACGATACTATAGGATATATATGTGATCCTAGAAAAGATGTTAAAATTCAGAATAACTGATGTCTAAAGAGCAATTATTTCACTGACCCACTTGATTGGAGTTCCAGTCATGGCTTGGTCAAGAACAGGGACTAGTCTTAAGATTTACAAAAGATAATAACGACAGATAATTTATCAACTGGCATTATGCCACCAATCAGTATTGTGTGCCAGTCCTGGGAGATGAAGTATGGTGACATGGACACTATTATAAAGCATTATCCACAAATCAGTACTGTGTGCCAGTCTGGGAGATGAGTATGTGACATGGACACACATTGATAAGCATTACATCCACCAATCAGTACTCACTCTGACCAGTCTGGAGATGAGTAATGTGGAGATGGACATTATTATAAGCATCTATCCACCAATCAGTACTGTGAGCCCAGGCAGGAGATGAGTAATGGTGACATGGACACTACATTAATAAAGCATTACTCCACCAATAATGTACTGTAGTGCCAGTCCTGAGGAATGAGTATGTGACATGGACAATATATATGAAGCATTATCCAACGGGCAATCAGTACTTCTGTTCCAGTCCTGGGAATGAGTAATGTGGGTGGGGGTAGGGGGGGGGGAGGGGGGGGACATGGACACTATTATGAGCATTATCCTCACAATCAACACCTGTGTGCCAGTCCTTCGGGAGACTGATCTTTAGGAAACGTGACATCATGGACACTATAATGGAGACTAGTTCAGTGTATTCAAGCTTCACCCCCTATGAACAGAGGTTCCAGCGACTAAAGAGGAGTTGAGACTCTGTTTCAAGTGTTGTTGAGAACACTTTACCAGGGGCTGTAACATACAGCTCAGTGAGCGTTGAGGTTGTCGGAAGGGTGAGCACCATAGTGCGCAGTGTCCTAACGATACCAGACCAGCCCAAGCTAAGAAGAGCAAGCCTTAGGAAAGGACGGAGAGCAAGGACAAGCCCAAAGTAGTGGCCAATGTGATGAGTACGGCACGAGACATTGGTCCAAGTGAACAGTTTCAAGGTTCTTTGGCCCTACCCACCATAATGGCAATGGTTGAGAATGGGAAAAAGTAGAAAACAACCTAACTGTTTTTTAATGCTGAGGCACAGAGGTCCTTGATAACAGAGACACTAGCAGCCAAGTTGAAATTAAGATCGGATAACAATATGAACATGATTTTGGAGGTGTTTGGTGGCTCGAACCCACCCAGGTCTTATCACCTTGTAGATGTCTCAGTTAAATTGAGCGGACATCGCCGAAAGATAGTGAAGAAGCTGCCTGAAATCATTGCTGCCAAGTATCTGGCTGCAACAGCAAAACGTTTGAGGGAGTTAGTTAGGCATGAAGCTGCCACTAACAACATCAGGGAGGTGGGAATTTTGGTGTGGGTGGACTACAATTGACGAATGTTGTGTCAGAGAAGGACTATCAAGGAGAATATTGGTATGGTACACAGGACTCAAGCAAGGTTTATTGTAAGGAGGCCAGGATACTGGCTCATTTCTCAAGTGACCACCTGGAGAGAGAGTGCCCCTGGAGGGGTCCTATCAGGACGTATCGAAATTCAAGGCAGCATAGAGTCCCGACAGTGAGATACGCATACAGATAAGATAAGATTTTCGTTCGATTTTTAACCCCGGAGGTTAGCCACCCAGATAACCCAAGACAAAGGTCAGTGCGTCAGTCGAGGACTGTTATCTTATTTCCATTGGGGTCCTTAATCTTGTCCCCCAGGATGCGACCCACACCAGTCGACTAACACCCAGGTACCTATTTGCTGCTAGGTGAACAGGACAATAGGTGTAAGGAAACGTGTCGAAATGTTTCCACCCGCCGGGAATCGAACCCGGGCCCTCCCTGTTGTAGACGGAAAGCTTTAGCCGCACCAGGATCTGGAATATAACTAGGAGATTAAGGGTGATCAACAGCCTCCTAAACACAAAGAGACTTATCAGGATTAGTTGAACCATGTACAGTTCAAAGATGGCCAGTACTGCGTGTGACTACCTTGGAAACCGGTGCAGTGAACTTTTCCCACTAATTTTAAGAAGGCACGGGGTCAGTTGAACTCACTGGTGAATAGCTTGACCAACAAGTGTCTCGTGGGGAAATATCATTAAGGAACAATTAACCCTAAGATTCATTGAGAAAGTACCCTATGCCAGCCCTGGGGAAAATACTCATTATGTTCCGCCACATGCAGTCACCAAGGAGTCGAAATGACCCCCCATCAAAGTGGTCTTCAACTGGTATTCAAAGCTATGTCCCCAAGAGCCATCAGTGAAAGATTCTTCACAGGACGATCTCTGACACAGAAATTAACGGATGTGTTACTAAAGTTTAGGACAGACCCGAATGCCTATGCAGTGGATATCAGTAAAATCTTTCTGCATATTGGGCTGCAGTCACAAGATAGGGATTATGCGAGTTTCTTTTGTTGTAGAAAACCGGGGGGGAGGGGGGGGGGGGGGTGGTGCCTGAACGGGGGTACGAAACCTATAGGTTCAAGGCTGTCTTATCTGGTGCCACTAGTTCACCGTTCTTGCTGCAGGCTACCATAGACTACCACCTGGCACATTGTAACAAACCCCTAAAGAATTGCTGACAAGCACACACCTATTTATGTAACAACATGCAGAGTACCACCTCAGACGAGGGACTGTTGATGGACATTTCCCGGGAGTCTAATCAGGAGATGCTCTCAGCTAACATGCCATTGAGGGAATGGGTAATAAACAACCCCACATTATGAGACATGGTGGAGCATGATTATGCGGGCTACACGGTGCCTGTGGTAGCATCAGTATTAGGACTGGAATGGGAAATCGGGGATGACAGGCTTGGGATAAACAGGAAACCTGATGGTGAAGGGAAACTGACCAGAAGGTCACTGTTGAGTAAAGTACAGACCTTCTTTGACCCCTTGGGTATGCTGACCCCTATTACTATTCGAGGAAGAATGCTAATACAATAAAATTGGGGGCTGAACCTAGGTAGGGACGACACACTGCCAGAAACTGTCTCCCAGGAGTGGGATCTGGTTAGCAAAGATTTAGCAAACCCCCCTTCCATAAAATGAAGCTGTTCCTGAAACGTTTATGATGTTTGCAATCCGAGGCTTGTAATTCAAACCACAATAACCAGGTTTTCTGACCTTTCTGATCTGTACTGAAAAATTTTAACTATATCGGTTGGGAGCATTAGAGTAGTTCTGAGCATATAAGTACTCTGTGATTGTAACAGGTCAACACCCTTCCCCCCCTATTGCCTTGTTCACATCTGTCGTCATCTGTATAGGTTGTAACCCCGGGATCTATATTCATTGTCCAAGTAATTCTTAGATGGGTCTGTGTGAAAACCACGAACATTCGTGTTTTGACTCGTGTAAGCCCGTCCATGGATGTAAGTTGTTCTTTTGCTGGCTGTAGACCCTTTATATTAGCAAAGATGAATGTTTCCCCGATTAGTGGGTATGAGAGGGGTTCTTTTATCCTGGCACTAATATCTGTTGTTTACGATTGGTGCCCGGACTGTGATTCCACTCACAGAAATGATCAGAGTTGATGGGAACGATTTTCTGCCATCCCTTCCAGCTTATTTTTTCTTCCTGTGCTAAAAAACCTCTCTCACTCTGGTGTGCTATGGGCTACCCAGTTGTTCCCATGTCTGGATCTTCTTGTGTCTTCCTTGTACACTTTACTGGTGTGCCTCGAAATATAAGTTACAGCAATTGTCCTCCCTACGAAAGTGACACATTTCAGGGTGAAAGCTTTACACAGGAAGGAAGGCTGCACTTTCCTGTTGTCATATGGGCACGTGCATGTTCTGCGGGTGGTCCAAAGTTGCACATACCCCAATCTGTTTTTTCCCCAGATCTATTCCATGCCTGCAGATACCAAGTGCAAGGACTTTTCCTTACAGCCCTAGTATTTATCATTTCGTCCTTAAAGTGTCAATCTGTCTATTTGTATTGTATCTATTTGTATTTGTAGGTGTATGTGTCTTCTCTATGTTATGTTTTTGGGACTCTCTCATCTTAGACCGCTCTAGTAGTTACTGTGACACACACACACACACACACACAACCACACCACACACACACACACACACACACACACACACACACACACACACATAACTAACAGAAAACTAAATAGAGATGGAGCGGCACAAAGAGGTTTCCTAGAACTCTGGCAGAGTAATTTCGTCACATGAAGCCATGCACATGCACTCACATGCACACTCATAACGCATATGCACTCACAATCACGCACACGCGATGCACTCACATGCACACACTATGGCAATAATGCCACTCACATGGCACACACATGCAATCATCACTCACGATGCACACACATGCACGATGCACACACTATGCAACACACATAGCAAATGCACTCAATGCACCATATGCATATGCACTCCACAGCACACACATGCATATGCACTCACATGCACACCCACCAGTCACAAGCACACTCACATGCACAACATATGCAGATGCACTCACATGCACACACAGCATATGCACTCACATGCACCACGACTTGCATATGCACTCCGCATGCAAACTACACATGCACAACACATGCACACAATGCACTCACCACTGCACCGTACGTGCATGTACTCACAAATACACACACAAATGACATGTACACGACACAAATGCACACCCATGACATGTACAACGCAAATGCACACACATGTCATGTACATCCAAATCACACACATGCATGTACACACAAGCATGTACACACAAATGCACACGACTATGCATTTCACCAAACAAATCACTCACATGCTCAAGTAAACGCCCTAAGCACACACATGCATGTACACACAAATGTGCCCCACATGCATATACACAACAAAAATCCACCATGCATGTACCCGCAAATGCACACACATCTGTACACACAAATGCACTGCACACACCATTCATGTACACACAAATGCAACACACATGCAGTACACACAAATGCACTCACCATATGCATGTACATCATACAAATGGCACGACACAGCATATACACAACAAATGCACACACATGCATGTACACACAAATGCCACACACATGCATATACACCACAAATGCACACACATGCATGTACACACAAATGCACACACATGCATATACACACAAAATCATCTTTCTACACCATGCATGTACACACAAATGCACACACATGCATATACACACAAATGGCACACACATGTCATGTACACACAACAATGCACACATCATGCAATAATACACACAAATGCAACACACATCCATTACACCACAAATGCACACACATGACATAAACACACAAAATGCCACTCACGGTCATGTACACCAAATGCACACATATGTAATCGTCATGTACACACAAATAAAGCCACTCACGTGCATGAACACACAACAAATGCACTCACGTGCTTCATGCGTATACAACAAATGGCAACACATGCATGTTACACAACAAAATGCACACACTGCATATACACCACAAATGCACACACATGCATGTACACACCACAAATGCACACACATGCATATACACAAAAATGCACTCCACATGCACGTACCAATCCTAACAAATGCACACACCCGATACTGAACCATTGTCTCACGCTTCTCCTGGCTCTCTCTCTCTCCCTCCTTATCCTTCTCTCTCTTCCTTTCCCTCTCTCTAATATGGCAATCTTTGCTCTCAACTCCCTCTCTTCGCTACCCAATTCCTCCTCTCTCGCTTCTATCCCTCCTCACCTTTCCACTCACCCCTTTCCAGTCTCCTCCACCCTCCATTAACATCTGTCTCCTCTCGCTCAATTTCCCACTCTCTCTCCCTCCAACCTCACCCCTCACTCTGTCCCCCTCACTTCCCCTCCTCTCTCCACCTCTCCACACTTCGCCCTTCACCTCCCTCCCTCAACCATCTCTCTCCCCCCTCACAACCCCCTGACTCCCACACACATGAACAAACACACACAGACACACACCCCCAGTAGCAACCGTGAAGAGGCCGGGCCAGGAGCTATGACTCGACCCCTGTAACACACACAAACTGGGTGAGTACAACTAGCGTGAATACAACTAGGTAGTACAACTAGTGAATCCATGGAGTACAGACTAGTATACTCGTATTTCTACCAGTTTTTGGCCCACCAAAGCCATTACTCAGGTTACACCAAAAGTTTATCTACGTGTCAGTTGAACTGTCCGAGCAAGTGATATACAAACTGTCCCAGATCAGAGAAGGCAGGTGAAGGATACAATGTATGTAAAGCATTTGAACCAGTGCCTGAGAAGAGAGAGAAGAAGATAGCGGAGAGAGCGAGGAGTAGAGTAGAGAGAGAGAGAGAGAGCGCAGAGAGCGAGAGAGAGAGAGAGAGAGAGAGAGAAGAGAGAGAGGAGATAGACAGAGAAGTGAGAGAGAGAGAGAAGAGAGAGAGAGAGAGAACAGAGAGAGAGAGAGAGAGATAGAGAGCAGAAGAGAGAGAGGAACAGATGACAGAGAGATAGAGGAGAGGAGGAGAGATAGAGAGAGAGAGAGAGAGACGACGAGAGAGGGAAAGAGAGTAGTAGGAGAGGAATAGAGAGAGAGAGAGAGGAGAGAGACTAGAGCAAGAGAGAGTCGGAGTAGCTAGAGAGCTAGGAGAAAGAGCAGAGAGAGAGGAGAGCAGAGAGAGAGAGAGAGGGAAATAAGAAGAGAGAGAGAGGAGAGAGAGAGAGATGATAGAGCAGAGAGAGAGCATAGAGAGAGAGAGAGCAGAGATAGAGAGAGAGAGAGAAGAGAGGAGAGAGAGAGAGAGAGAGAGGAAGAGAAGAGAAAGTAAGATTTATCAGGTATACACAAATACAGTTACATAAATTATCATCAACAGCATATTTTAGAGAACCGGGGAAACCCAAAAAAGTCAGAGTACTTATTTCCATTGGGGTCCTTTTACCTTTATTATAATATAAAGGTTAAAAATTTTTTATCATTCTGTAAGAAGTTTAACATTATTATCATACAAAAAAGACTATCTATACACAGGGTCATTAAATACTCTACACCGGGGGTTATTAAGATTTCTACTACACGGGGGTCATTAAACTACACAATACGAGGGCTTTATAAAAAAGTAAAATTTAACGATGTTAGCAAAAAAAATGAAAATCATTCCCCTCCCTTTTTTAGCTACATTTTTCGACACCCCTTTTTGGGACTTTCTTGAACTGGTTCAGCTATACTGGCTTTTTACATTGCGGGGAGTCTGTTTCATTCCTTTATTTGTACAAAAAAAGGTGTTTTTAAGCCTGGGAACTGACTGTGGGTACTCAAAATTGTGCTCTCTCCCCTGGTATATGATTGCCTTTGGGTTTCCCAACCTTGACAAAATTGGCGCAAGATATTTGGACATTGTTTGTGAGCAATTTTTTAAACATGACTTGCTTCGTTTTTTACTCGTCTTCAACATTTAGCATATCCAACTGCTGAATAAAACTGGCCCCATGCCCCTTGGGCCCAGCCCCGGGTGAAACTTACGATTTTGTTTTGGGGGATTTAGTCTTTTTTTTCAGTTTTTTTGTCAAGGGGGGAGCCAGAAGACAAGCGTAATCCTTATGGCATTGTATAAGGGCTAGACATAGGGGCCTGCTAGCCTATAGGTAACACGTGCTTGTCTAAAACAGGAACTGCAGTCTGGCATCGCTTTCTTTCTAATGTTCCCTTCAATTCTCCGCATGCACGGGCAAAGGGGGGTTCCCAATATTTTTCTGATGAAACCCAAAATGAGGGGGTCCCCCTTAACTGGACATTTAAAATTTTTTTACCCCTTTTCAGTTTTGTTTCTGCCAAAGAGAAGGCTCCCGTTTTCCCTAAGGGTTTAAAGATGTTTGTTGTCTAACCAAATTTTCTGCAGGACCCTTTCCAGTGTAAGACTTTGTAAATCTTGCGGGGCTTTACCCAACATTAACAGAGCATGTCATCTGAATACGTAGGGGGTTTGCACTTGAACTGAAAAGGCTTTCATTGACAAACAAAGAAAAATGAAGGCCCCGAAACTACCTTGGGGGAAATCCCCATGCTTTGGGAGGGGGTTTTGATTCCCCTTTGTTGATTTTAAAATTTGTTCCTGTTTCTAAGGTAGGATTAAACCAGTC